>VMDO01019495.1:22741-39794 GCA_007922755.1 Pedetes capensis | reverse complement strand
AAAAAAAAAAAAAAAAAAAAAAAAAAAAAAAAAAAAAAAAAAAAAAAAAAAAAAAAAAAAAAAAAAAAAAAAAAAAAAAAAAAAAAAAAAAAAAAAAATTGAAAAGATGCAAATCCTCTCCAAGTTGATATATAGGTTTAGTACAATTCCTATCAAAATCCTGGCAAGAATTTTTATTGGAACAGAGAAGCTTATTCTAAAATTTAAATAGAAAGAAGGATTAATTTAGTTTAGTTAGATTAGCTAAATTCATTTTGAAAACAAAGAATAAAGTATAAGGAGTCAGTCAACCTGATTTCATGATTTATTATATAGTTATAATAACCCACATTGTGTGTTATTGGCAGAGGGATAAACATAAATCAATGGAACAGATGGATAACTCGGAAACAGATCCATATGAATATGCCCTGGTTTTTTTAAACAACAGTGCAAAAGCAATTCAGTGGAGGTAGGATAGCCTTTTTAATAAATGGTGCTGTAGCAATTATACATTCATAGGCAAAATAATGAAATGCAACCTAACCTCACACCTCATATAAAATTAATTCAAAAGTTTTCATGGTCTTATATGTAAAATATAAAACTATAAAACTTTTAGGGGGAAAAAAAAGGAGAAAATCTTTAGGATCTAGGGCCAGGAGAAGTGTTTTTCAAGTTAACACCTAAAGTACCATGCAAGGAAAAATGGGTAAGTTGAACTTCACCAAAATGTAAAATTTTCATGTGAAAGAACCTATTTTGAGGACAAAAAGTCAAGCTAAAGATGCAGAGAAAATATTTGCAAACCACATATTTAACAAAAGACTAGTGCCTCAAAACCCAACAGTAAAAAAGCAAAAAAATCCAATTATAAAATGAGGAAAGGACATTAACAGCAATTTTACCAAAGAGGATATACGGAAAGCAAATAAGCCCATGAAAAGACAGTCATCACAGTTAGCTATTAGAGATGCAAATTAAAACCACAGTAAGATACCACTACATTCCTATCACAATGGCTCAAATAAAAATGGTGACATCATTTCCTGGCAAGGGTGTGGAAAAACTGGACATATTGCTGGTAAGAATGTAAAACAATACAGCCTCTCTGGAAAACAGTTTGTTTTTTAAAAAACTGAATATGTAACTATCACATAACCCAGCAATTACACTCCTAGGCATTTATTCAGGAGAACTGAAAACTTAAGTTCACACAAAGACCTATACAACAAGGGCAGGGGATGAGACTCAGTGGTACATGCATGAAGCCTTGGGTTCAATCTCCAGCACCCACCCCAAAACAAAACAGACCTATACATGAATGTTTATAGCAGCTTTAATTGTAACAGGCAATAACTGGAAACAACCCAAATGTCCTTCAATGGGTGAATAATTAAACAAATTATTGTATATCCATACCATGGAATACTATTCGGTAATAAAAAGGAACAAACTATTGAACCATTGATACATGGAACAATTAAGATGAATCTTCAGAGAATTACACTAAATGAAAAAAGTCAGTCCCTCAAAGATAAGATTACATTTTTATAACATTCTTGAAGTGACAAAATTATTGAAATGGAGACTAGATTAATGGTTAACAAAGGGTTAAGGATAGGGGAGTTGGGGTTGGGAGGAAAGCAGATGTGACTGCATGACAGTAACATAAGAGATTCTTGGTCAGAGGAAAGTCCTGTATCTTTACCTATCAACCAGTATCCTGGTTGTGATATGGTACTACAGTGTTGTAAGATGTTACCAACAGGTGACACTGTGTAAAAGGTACATGGTATCTCTCTATATGGTTTCTTAGGACAGCATGTGAATCTACAATTATCTCATCATAAAAAGTTTGATTTAGAAAATAGGATGGGAGGCCTGGGGTTGTAGCTCATTGCCTAGCATGCACAAGGCCCTAGGTTCCACTCCTCACTATTGCAAAATAAATAAATAACTAGATAGATAGATAGATAGATAGATAGATAGACAGGATAGAATACAAAGGAAGAGCTGCTTAACAGAAATTTATAGCTTTGAATGTTTGTCTCACAAAAAAGGAGGTAATAAGTCAATAACCTGTGTTTCTGTCTTTAGAAACTAGAAAAAGAAGATCAAACTATATCCAAAGCAAATATAAGAAAGAAAATGAAGGTCAGAACTAAAATTGATGAAACAGAAAACAGAAAAATAGATAAAATCAAGGAACTAAAAGTTGGTTCTTTGAAAAAATCAATAAAATTGACAAATCTTTAGCTAGATTGACCACATTAAAAGGACACAAAATTACCACAGTCAGGCCAGGGGCGGTGGCACAAATCCCAGCAACTGAGGAAGCAGAGGCAGAAGGATCACAAGTTTGAGGTCAGAGGCAGAATGCATAACTTAATGAGATCCTGACTCAAAGTAAAAATTAAAAATGGGTGTGGGTCACTTGCAAAGTATGTGCAAGGCCCTGGGTTCAATTCCCAAGTAAAGAAAGGAAGAAATGAAGGCAGGCAGGCAGGCAGGCAGGAAGGAAGGAAGGAGAAAGAAAGAAAGAAAGAAAGGCAGGCAGGCAGGCAGGAAGGTGGGAAAGAAGGAAGGAAGAAAGGAGGGAAGGAAGGAAGGAGGGAGAGAAAGAAAGAAAAAGAGAAAGGAAAATTTTTTTACCACAAGAATGGAAGAAGATATTACAGAAATTAAAAAGAATAAAATGGATCATATGAAAAAATGTGTTCCCATAAATCTGAAGACTTAGATGAAATGGACAAATTCTCTAAAAGATAAATTACCAAGTTTAACCTAATAAGCAACATTGTTGTTGTTAGGTGCCATTGAGTCAGTGTCCAACTCGTAGCAACCCTATGTACAACAGGCAAAATAGTATTGTTAGTGCTTCTCTGATATTCATAGGGTTTTCAATGTTGGATTGTTTTTGGGAAGTGGGTTGCTGGGTCCTTCTCCCAAGCCTACAGCATCTGGTGTTCCCAGGTGGTCGCCTATCCAAGTACTAACCAAGTCCGATCCTGTTTAGCTTCTGAGATCTGACAGGATGGATGCCACAGTGGTATGGCTGCAGGTTTAATAAGCAATAGAAAATTTAAGTATACATATAACAAGAAAAGATATTGAATTAGTAATTAAAAATCTTCCTGAAAAGAACAGCTCAGGTCCAGATGGCTTTGTCGGTGAATTCTATAAAATATTTAAAGAAATATTACCAATCCTTCAAAAGCTGTTTCAGAAAATAGAGAATAGGCTACTTCCTAACAAATTCTATGAGGTCTCCCATCCCAATGTCAGACAAAGCCGTCACAAGAAAACAAAAAACCAATATTCCTCCTTAACATCAATGCAAGAATCTTTAACAAAATATTAACCAACTGAATTAAGCAACAGATAAAAAAGGAGTCTATAGCCAGGCACAGTGGCACACACCTGCAATCCTAGCAACTTGGGAGGTAGTGGCAGGAGGATACCAAGTTCGAGGCCAAAGGCAGCTTTTGTTACTCAGAGAGATTCTGACTCCAAATAAAAAATAAAAAATGGGCAGGGGGCACAGCCCAGTGATAGAGTATTTGCAAAATATGTGTGAGGCCCTGGGTTCAACCCTTAAGTGCCACAAAAAAATAAATAAAATAAAAAAGGATTCTATACTATGACACATCTTCTTTGGTGAAATACATATTCAAATCTTTTGCTTTTTCTGTTCCTCCCAGTATTTTTGTTCAGTAGGTTCCTAGGAATGGAATGTTGGGTTGTGTGATAAATCTATGCTCAATTTCTAAAGAAACTCCTAAATTGGTCATGAAAGTGGCTACTCTGTTTTCTATTCCCATCAGCAATGTCCCAACACTTCGTATTTTTTTATGTTAATTTTCGTGGGCATGTAGTTGTCATTTTGTTGTTGTTTGGATGCTTTGCAGCACTTGGGAGCAGGGGCTAAACTCAAGGCTTTGCCCATGCTAGGCAAGAGCTCTACCACTGAGCCCCCCTCCTACCCCCTTTTTTATTTTTTGAGACAAGGTCTTACCTAGTTACATAGGCTGCCTCTGGCTTAGAGTTTAGACTCTTCCTGCCTCAGCCTCCCGAGTCACTGGGAATATAGGCATGCGCCACAGTGCTTGGCTTCATTGTCCTTTTAATTTTCATCTTCCTAAGAGCTAATTCTTTAAAGACTTACTGAAATTTTAACTGAGATTGCACTGAGTTTGTAGGAAAAATTGGGAGGCAAAGTTATGTGTACAGTTACAGTGGTCATATCCAAAAATATTGTCTACTTTCTAATTACTCAAAATCTTAGTTTTATTCAGACATATCTAGCATATTTTTGTTAAAATGTATACCTGGATAGTTTTATCTATTGCATTGTGTGTGCACAGTATCTTAAGTAGCAGTTTTGAATGTTCATCTTGAACTTTTGTCACCTTACTGAATATTTTTGGTGTGTGGTACTTGGGAGTTGAACCCAGGGCTTTGCACATACTTTGCAAATGGTCTCCACTGAATTGCACCCCAAGTCCATTTTTTGTTTTTTATTTTGAGTCAGGTCTAAGTTACACAGGCTGTCTCTGGTCTTGAATTCATGATCCTCCCATCTCTACCTCCCAAATTGCTGGGATTACAGATGTACACCACACCCTTTTTTTGTGTGTGTGTGTGGGGGGGGGGTTGGTGTTTGTTGTTTTTGTTGTTTAGACAGGGTCTTGCTATGTAGCCCAGGTTGGCCTCAAGCTCATGATGTTCCTGCCTGTCTTCCTTGTGCTGGGCTTAAGGGGATGTGCCACCATGCCGGGTTTACTGAATTCTTACCAGTTTTAAGTTTTTCAGTTTCTGGGTTGTATTTTCTGAGTGGATAATCTTATACCCTATAAATGTTCTGTATCTCTCATTATGTCTACACCTGTACCACCCTGGCATCCTACCTCATCAGATCTCGGAAGCTAAGCAGGGTCAGGCCTGGTTAGTACTTGGATGGGAGACTGCCTGGGAACACCAGGTGCTGTAGGCTTGGGAGATGGACCTGGCAACCCACTCCCAAAAATCAACCCACCATTGAAAACCCTATGAATAGCAGAGAACCACTGACAATAGTGCCAGGCATGGAACAGTGTTGGTTAGTGTTTCATTCTGCTGTACATAGGGTCGCCGTGAGATGGACCCATTTCAATGGCACCTAACATCACTCTTTATTTTGCTAAGCCCCAGAGATGCTGTAGAACTGAAATGGTAGTTGGCATTCTTGACTTATTCCAGACTTTAATGAGAATATAGAAAACCCAAATGATTACACGAATTCAGGTAGATTTTCTCCACCCATGGCATTATGGGATATTACTATGCTCCAATGTTTCATTAAGTGAAGAATCTTTTTTAGTTTTTCATTTTTTGCAGTGCTGAGAATGGAACCTAGAGCCTTGGGCATGGTAAGTGTTCTACTACTGAATTACATCCCAACCCACTCTTTAAATTTTTTTTGTTTCTTTGAGGTACTGGGGGTTGGACCCAGGGCCTCGCGCTTGCATACTTTGCAAGTGCTGGACCACTAAGCTGTGCCCCCAGCCCAGTTTTTTACTTTTTGAAAGAGGGTCTCGTTAAATTACACAGACTGCCTCTGGTCTCGAACTTGCCCTCCTGTCTCCCCATCCCCAGCCACTGGGATTACAGACTGTGCCACCACACTGGGAGCTAAAAATGATGGCCCTAATAGTTCTTTGCTTAGTACCAGTTCAGTTTCCTTTACTATACTTACTTGGGTTTTTAAAAACATCTCCAGAGGTTTTTTTTTTTTTTTTTCCTCTTTTTGAGACAGGGTCTCACTACATAGCACTGGCTGGCTTGGAACTCACTATGCAGACCACACTGGCCTCAAACTTGCGGCTTTTCGTTCTTTCAGAGTCTCACTGTGTAGCTCACACTGGCCTCAAACTCATGATCTTCCTGTCTCAGCTTACGAACTGTTGGGCTTACAGGTGTGTGCCACCACACCAGGCTAGAGATATAATCTTGAAAAATGAGTTACGATATCTGCTATCTTCTCTTCTTTTCCTATATTCTAGAAGTTAAATAACAAAAATTGATCTATTCCCTGAAATTTGGCAAAATGTAGTATGTGAAGATTCTTGCAGAGACCCATTTTTGAATAATCTTTAGTTTCATGAATATCCTTTATTCTTTTCTTTTGAGACAGACTTGCCATGTAGCCCAGGCTGGCCTCAAACTCATGACCTTCCTGCCTCAGCCTCCCAAGTGCTGATATTACAAACTTGTGCCACCATGCTAGGCTATGTACCAATCTTTGGAGGATATGCGCTGTCTTCAGCAATTTTTTTTAAAAAGCCAGGTGTGGTGGTGAATGCCTATCATCCTAGGAGTAGAGACGCTAAGGCAGGAAGATTCACACAAGTTCCAGGCCAGCCTGGGCTACACAGTGAGATCTTGCCTGCCAAAGAAAAAAAGAAAAAAGAAAAAGCATTTATCTCCTTGGAAGCATCCCCTTACCAAATTTTAGAAGTTTTGAGTCTGGTTACTTGCATTTAGTCTTCCCCTTTGCAAAAAGTGCACACGTGTGAGTGTACACACACACACACACACACACACACAATCTTTGGAGGTTACATACAAGGAGTAAAAAAGGGAGTTAGAGCTTTCTAGATACTATCTTCATTGTACTTTCTGTCACTATTTTCTTTCTCTCCCCGACTTTTGGAGACAGGGTCTCATTACTTAGCTCAGGCTGGCCTATAAGCCACTATTTAGCCCAGGCTGGCTTCAAACTTTTAATCTTCCTGCCTCAGCCTCCCAAGTGCTGGGATTACAAGTGTGTGCCTCCACACCCAGCTGTTAGACTAACTTTATAATTTATTATCACAGAGTTTTATGTAGCATTCTCTTGCAAAAAAGACAACAGGCTACACTGTTGAG
Source organism: Pedetes capensis (assembly GCA_007922755.1). Lineage (NCBI taxonomy): Eukaryota > Metazoa > Chordata > Mammalia > Rodentia > Pedetidae > Pedetes > Pedetes capensis. Next base: position 32,906 of record VMDO01019495.1, on the reverse strand, counting down.
AACAGATTGCAGTTGGGCAAGCATAAAAACAGGGTGGAGTGAGGCGGCTATTCCAAGTGAAAATTACTAGTGGCTCTGACTAGGACAGTAGCAATGGAGGTGATGAGAACCAGTCAGATTTTGACAATATCTCCATGGTAGACCAAGAGGATTTACACAGACGGTGTACCTTCATCAGTAACATTAGTTCATCAGTTCCAGGAAAATTCTCAATCAGGTACATTTCTGCTGAGAACCACTGTACTGCCTTCAAATTCTAAGACACAATGTCTGTTGTTTTCATATCTGTATACATCCACTGCACTAAGCACAGTGCTTTGCAAAGTTGTTGAAATTCATGTGGATGCTTGAAACTAATTACAGAGAGATTTCTGGTATCAGTTCTGACGTGAGGTTAATTATAGTAAGTTAGTCAATATTTTAGGTCTTATTCCACAATTTCTGGTAGAAGTTATTTACAAAACACATGGGGACATGTTAGATAGAAAATTAGTGTTTTAGAATCTTGTTTTATTTAAAGGTGTTCTTCATGCTACAATACAACCCTTCAAAGTCAATCAAGTACATAACATTAATATGCTTCCTCAAAACTTATAAGCTTAAATAACGATCCAGAGCCACAGCTTCTAAACTTCTACAAGGTGGCGTCAACATCCAAAAGAGCACAATATAGTAACTGTGGCTTGAAATCCTATCTCAATGCAAGCTTAAGAACAACAAACTATCAATATCAAACTCAATAAGATATTTTCGCAGTACTGGGGGCTGAACCTATGGCCTTGTGCATACTTTGCAAGTGCTCTACCATTGAGCTGCACCCCCAACCCCTTTTTAATTTCTTATCTTAAGGCAGGATCTCACTAAGTTACGCAGGCTGCCTCTGGCCTCAAACTCTCCATCCTCCTGTCTCTGCCTCCTGGGTTGCTGGGTTTATAGGTATGTGCCACCACACCTGGCTAAGATACTAATCATTTAATATGCCTACTCCTCAACTCTCTAAACTTGTTTCTCAACACTGGGGAGTTTTAAAAGGTATCAACGCTAGGGCCCACCCCAATCCAATTAGATCAGAATGTCTACGGGACATTTTTTTGTTGTTTTATTTGATTTTTCCTGTACCTGGGGTTTGAACCCAGGGCCTTGAGCATGCTAGGCAAGTGCTATCCCTGAGCTGAATCCCTAGCCCCTTTGTTATTTTTAATTTTGAGACGAGGTCTCACTAAATTGCATAGGCTGCCTCTGGCCTCGAACTTGCAATCTCCTGCCTTCAGCCTTCTGAGTTGCTGGGATTATGGGTGTGCGCCACAGCGCCTGGCTTCCCCAGGAATTCTAACAGCAGCCAGAGTTGCAAAACACTGCTTTAACAGTCTCTTATAAGATTCTGCAAACAACATAAGTAAGTAGAAGTCTAAAAAGCACAGCACAGGCAAAGTGCAGGGACATGAAGAACAGGATAAAAACCCGGAACAACTCACCCTTTGCTTTTGAACATCTTGACCATTTGCAAGGTCCAAAGATCACTATTAAATCTATGTCATAACCATATCAATAAACAGTTAAGAAAAAAACAGGCCTGGGGGTATAGCTCGGTGATAAAGCACTTCCCTAGCATGAGTGAGACCCTGGGTTTGATCCCCAGCTCCACCAAAACAAACAAACAAAATAACCCAGAAAATAAAGCCTGAAAAGACCTTTGTTACTTCTCTAGAATCAGTGGGCATAATACTATTTGCCAGTGGAGGAAGACTGTGAGAATTCAGGTAATAAAGAAATCCTCTCAGGACACCACAAGGACAGGGTGAGAACTTCTGGCTCTGGTTTCTATGTTCCAGTTTGGGAGAAAGAGTAAGGGGAAAGGTTTGTCCATGGGAATAAGCATTCATACTTTAAAGGTCAATTTCATTTGAACCTATCAGTTTTCTTTTCACTTAAAAATTTAAAGCCACACAAAATATGGGACCAAAGGGGAGCTGATCTTTAAGAATTTGGGTCTTCCAGTTTTTACTGGTACAACAGTCTGGCCTGGAACTACTCAAAGATGAAGAATGAAAAAGAAGAAGAAAAACTTTATTTCAGACAGGTTCAGTAGTACGTGTGCTACAGTGAAGGCTGTTGTAGCAAAGTTTCATTTCAAACCTGCATCAATGTCTAAATTGGACATTTGGGAATGCTTAATTTCTGCCAAAATGTAGAGTCAATTCAACAGTATACCAATTTTTCTATTTATTGTAGACCCTGTATTAGTATTAGAGGTTAAATTTTCATCATCAAAAAATGAGAATAACCTTGTAGCTACCTACTAAGGTAATGAGCTGTAAAATTAATCCCCTAGTATTGCTTTGAAAATATACCCCTAGGCTGTTAAGAGAAATTCCAACTCCATCCAAACGTATTATTTAACTGGGATCCTTTAGTCATCATCTACGGTTGGCTTGATCGTCACTCCTCTTCTTATCTGACCCCAACCAATTAAACTGCAAAATGAAAATAAAGAAATCATGAATTTTACATCCATTTCATTAACATTACCACAAAATCATATGACAGAACGGGTTTACCTGCCCATCTTCTAAATTCAGATTTGATCCCAAAGCCTGCTCCTCTATAAAGGAAACTCATGCTATTTTCTTAGATTCTTAGAACCAGAGAGATGGGCTTTGGCCAGTATAACAGGGAAAGCAAGCACAAATTACTACCATGAATATACTTGTCTTCACTATCAAATATACCTACCCCTTTAGATCTACCTATGAGCCCTTCAGTCCACCCAAAAATCTATTCCAAATACACAAATCTCATCAGTTTGACTGTTTTTTAAAAATCTCATTCTCTATCCTTTTCTCTTTGGAAAAAGCTTTCCTACCACTCACAGCACCTCAACAGATCACAATGCCTTTAGCATGACCTCAGATTGTAAAGGAAAGAGAAGAACTAGAGGAAGACGTCATCTATAAGCAGATTACTCTCAATAGCAAAGGGACTTCTGCTCCCTCTTTCAATGCCCGTTCTAGTCAATGACTAGTCTGGATACTGCTACGCTGACAGAAGCCTTTAGAACAAAGCCTACTTAAAAATGAGTAAAAACCAGAATTCCAAGGAAAGCAAGGATTATTCAGATGTTCTCTTATTTCTTCTTAGGACTTTAACATACTTGATAATTTTGAAGCAGTCTGAAATTTCATTTGGATAGAATCTTCTTGTAGTAGAAGGAAGACCCAAAAAGATCATTTGTTTTAAAATCTGTTCTAATCTATAATCGGTACCATTCAAACCATGTGTTAATAATACAATCCCATGTTGGGAAGTTTTTGAATTTATTTACACTTATATAATCATACAAGAATAAAAGAGTCTGGTGCAGTGGGTTATGCCTATAATCCCAGCAACTGTAATCCTAGAAGACTAAGTTGGGAGGATCGCCAAGTGTGGGGCCAGAGGCAGCCTGTGTAACTTAGCAAGATCCTGCCTCAAGATAAAAAACATAAAAGGGGTTAGGGGTACAGCCCAGTGGTAGAGCACTTGCAAAATATGTGAGGCCCTGGGTTCAACCCCCAGGTACTACCAAAAAAATAAAAAATAAAATAAATAAATAAGAAAGAAAGAAAAGAATAAAACTAAATGGGCATAAATTATTACAAAGCACAATTATTTATTAAAAGCATAATAAGAAGTTTAACTTTTTTCAAATTACAGACTGAGCATTCAGATCAATCTTCAGAAAAATAAGTGATGAGAGACCACCATTGCTGCAGTAGCAGGGAAGCCTTAATAAAGGAGGTAGGCAGTGAGGAAAAAACAGACAGCCAAGGGTGACTGGAGTAATTATGGGGAAAAATCAGGATAGAGTATAATATAACTTAGAGGGTATATGAAAGACAAAGCAAGAGAAAGGTTAAACGGGTTGAGACAAGTTTTCAGAAAGGTCCTGAATATTCAGAAGTGGTAAGATGCTACTAGAAATTGAGTACAGTACTATGAAAGTGTTTTAGAAAGATTAATTTTGACTGAGCTCTTAAGTAAGGAAGGATGAGGCAAACTAAGTCTTTTGCAGCAACTTTTAAGTATGAAATGACAGTGGTATACAATATGAAGTTCAAAGAATGGAAAGGAAGGGGCAGACTCAGTAACTAACTTGGCAAAGAGGAAAAAGAGTCAGGACCCGAAGGCAGTATGTGTTTCACGGCTTTGGCCATTCACAAGACCTAAAAGCAATACCATCTAGAGTAATAAGCACAGCTAGCATGCAGATCTTTATTTCTAAAGAAGATTTCCCATTAAAAGGAATCAGGGCTCTTTAGAGAAATGGCCGATTCTAAAATTTAACCAGGGAAGGTACAAGATGAGTCTGGAACATCTTGCATCAGAAAATAAGGTGTTAAAGTTTAAAAAGAATAAAAAAAAAGAGATGTCAAAAGGACACAGAAAGAACATCTACTGGCCAAAATTTGGAAAATTTGTACATCAAAATAAGGAGAGTAATGGATCATAATCTACTAAAGAAAATAGAACTCCAAGAATCCATACTATAAGTAAACAAGTAAATAAATGCTAGAGAAGAAAGAATACCAAATGGCAAATGTGGAGTGGTGGAATTGGCAGGGGGAGGGTTTGGGGGGGGTGAAGTCACCATTTTGCAATCAGTATAGTCAAGTTCAATTCAGTTAACCATCAAGTGGTGGATAAATATGGGGGCAGGGGTGGGATCTGATAAGCAGTAGACTATTTGCATAGACTCGAAGGGTCTCCCCAAAGATTTCTTGTTATTTTCAAGGATAAACAGAGTAACTACTTAGACAAACTAGATAACAGCTTGACCACATGATCAAAGTTAACTTCAACAAGGAGCAGTCAGGTATCATGTACCTCTGACCATGATTCCCTAAGGAGACGTGGTCATCTAAATAAGAATTCTCACCAATACATAACCTAAATCCAATCTTAGGTTTCCAAACCATCAGATAAACCCAAATTTAGGAAGAGTCTATAAAATAACTTGCTCATATTCTTCGAATTTATCAACAACAGGTTAAGACAAAGAAAGGCTGAAGAAGTTCCCAATTAGAGATCAATTAGATATGAAACCTAAATGCATGATTTTAGACTGCAGGGTCATAAATGGCATTATTTGGACAAGTGATAGAACAGAAAGATGGACTACATATTTTAGTATTTTATCAATCTAAAATTTCTTGAATTGGTTAAGAAAAAAAAATCCTTGTTTGGAAATATTCACTGAAGTATTAAGAAATCAAGGAGCATGATATATACAATCTACTTTCGATCTGCAGTACTTAGTGTTGCTATCAGCTGGACTCGACTCAACAGCACCTAACAACAACAATAACAATTATAATAGCTCAGAAGAAGGTTTTTAGTTTGTTTTGTTTTGTTTTAGTATTTGAGGGTTGAACCCAAGGCCTCACATATATCTTATAAGTACTCTACCACTGGGTGGCACCCCCAACTTATTTTTTATTTACTTACTTATTTATTTTATTTATTTATTTTTTGCAGTACTGGGGGTAACCTAGGGCCTCGTGCTTGCATGCTTTGCAAGTGCTGACCACTGAACTGCACTCCCAGGCCCCTTTTTTACTTTTTGAGACAGGGTCTCACTAAATTACGCAGACTGCCTCTGATCGTGAACTTGCGATCCTCCTGCTTCTGCCTCCTGAGTCGCTGGGATTATAGGCAGGCACCACTGCATCTAGCTTCATTTTTTTATTTCTTGACTTTTCAGAGTCAGGGTCTCACTAAGTTACACAGGTTGCCTCTAACCTTGAACTTGTGATCCTCCTGCCTCTGCGTCCCAAGCAGCTAGGATTACTGGTGTGTGCCACTATGTCCAGCCATAAATATATATATATATGTATGTATATTTAGTGCTAAGGATTGAACCCAGGGCCTCACACACACTAGGCAACTGCTATGTCACTGAGCTATATTTGCAGTCCTCAGAAAAAGGTTTATGTATGTAAATAAATGTGTTTGTGTTTATCTAAGGGTTTCTAAAAGTTTTCTGTACAATTCTTGTAATTTTTCTGTTAAGTATAAAATTATTTACAAATAAGAAGTTATAACACTAGGGAAACAGGGTCTAATCCCAGCACCAAAAAATAAAAAAAATAAATAAAAAATGAAGTCAAAAACAATGGAAATACTCAACTAAATTCATTGGTTTTTGCATAGGCTGTGTCTAAGGGAAAGGGAAGCGAATTGTGGTATTTGGACTAAAATATGGGATGACAAACTGAGGCTAGAAAAACAGATGTCAAAGTCATTCAAATACATAGTTGAGAGTTAAAGCCATACTAACTGTTGTGTTCTAGAGTGTGCCCCTATGTGTACATCACCCATTAAGAACTTAAAGAAAGTGACTCTATTTTATTAGACAGTGGCAATGGGTCATAAACTTACCGCCAGTGTTTCTCAACTCTTCGGCTCAGGGCAATTTTTTCTCCTACTTCCGTGCACACGGGATTAGTCAAAACAATTTTGCCCAAATCAGCCTTGACAGCACTAACTCTTCCTCCTGTTGACAGAGATCCTATGTTGACCATAAGCACTTCATTCTTAGACAGCTTTTGGACCTAGGGAAAGAAATTGGGGGAAAAAAATCTCAAAATCAAGCAAATGCTTTCCAAAAATGAGTGGGAATTTACCAAATACTTCTGGAAATAAGTCAATCATAAGAGAAGAAACCACTCCACAGAAATTCCATTGTAATGGGATTGGAACTACATGTGTCGTCTAAAGGTAGTAAACAGGTATATTTGGTATCCACTGACTTTATACAAGATATACCTTGAAAAAATAAGCTAGTAGCTGGACATGGTGGCACATGTTTGTTAGGTGCCATCAAGTTGGGTCCTACTCATAGGGTTTTCAATGGCTGATTGTTTCGGGATTGCTTCGGGAGTGGATTGCCATGTCCTTCTCCCATTTTTTTGAGGTGCTAAAAATCGAACAGAGGGCCTTAGAAAGCGTGGAACAGCACTCTACCAACTGAGCTAAACCTCAGCATAAATATATATATATATATATATATATAATAATATATAATTGTTAGGTGCTGTCGAGTCGGTATCTGACTCATAGCAACCCTCATAGGGTTTTCAATGGCTGACTGTTTTGGGATTGCCTTGGGAGTGGGTTGCCAGGCCCTTCTCCCATTTTTCCGGTGCTGGGAATTGAACTCGGGACCTCAGAGACTGCAGCGCAGCGCTCTACCAACTGAGCTAAATCCCAGCCCATATGAGACAATAACAAAACTAAAAAAATAATAGCCTAGCAATCACAGCATAAAACCCTTTAAAATTCTGAAGGTGTATACAAGTTGAGTATCCCTTACTGAAATGCTTGGAAATAGAAGTGTTTCAGATTTTTCTGTATCTTGGGACATTTGCATATATGTAATGAGATACCCTAGGGATAGGACCCAAGTCTAAAGATAAAATTCACTTTTGTTTTGTTTTTCCCCCAGACTGAATATCACTATGTAGCCCAGCCTGGCTTCAACTACTGATCCTCTTGCCTCAGCTTCCCAAGTGCTGGGATTACAGGCATGCACCACCATGCCCAGCTCCACTAACATTTCATTTACATCCTACACATATAGCTTTTGAAAACCCTATGAATAGCAGAGAAGCACTGACAATAGTGTTTCGCCTGTTGTACGCAGAGTTGCTGTGAGTTGGACATTGACTCCACGACACCTAACAACAACATACATATAGATTGGGATGGGGTTTAGCTCAGTTGGTAGAGCACTGCTCCACACTCTGAGGACCTAAGTTCTAGCCTCAGCATCACAAAAACGGGAGAAGGACGTGGCAATCCACTCCCAAGGCAATTCTGAAACAATCAGCCCTTGAAAACCCTATGAGGGTTGCTATGAGTCGGACCGAACTCAACGGAAACTAACAACAATAATATACATATAGCTTGAAGGTAATTCTTACATTTCATACAATATTTTTAGTGCACCTGCATTCTGACTGTGACTCATCACATGAGGTTAGGTTTGGAATTTTCCACTTGTGGCATCATGTCACTACTCAAAAAAAAGTTTTGGATTTTGGAGCATTTTGGACTTTAGATTTTTGAATTAGGGATGTTCAACCTAGTTGAAATGAAGTACAAACTTCCCTAAGACTGTGGAGGAGGGGAGGAAAGATGAGAAAAATGGCTATATTAGAGTTAATAATGTGGAGCTGGGCATAATGGCCCACACCTATAATCCTAGCACTCAGGAGGCTGAGGCAGGAGAATCTTGACTTCAAGGCCAACCTGGGCAATGAAGTGAGTTCTGGGATAGCCTGGGGTATATAGTGAGACCCTGTTTCAAAAAGCCACTCCCCAGAAGTTGGGCATGGTGGTACATGCCTGCAATCTCAGCACTCAGGAGGCTGAAACTGGAGGACCAATGCAAGTTTGAGGCCAGCCTGATCTGCAGTGCAAGTTCTAGGCCAGCCTAGGTTACACAATGAGACCCTGTTTAAAAAATAAAAAAAAGACACCCCCCAAAAAAAAGACTTAATAAAATGGTTCAGTAAAGTGGTCCAATTCCACTCATGTATCTAAACCAGTTACTGGAACTCTGAGTCTCTGTAAAACCAGCCAACACCTACCACACTAAAGGCTGGTTGGAGTCAGGCATAATGGCTCATATCTGTAATCCCAGCAATTCAGGATGTAGAGGCAGGAGGATCACAGGTTCGAGGCCAGAGGAATCCTGCACAACTTCATGAGATCCTGTCTCAATTTAATTAAAAATATAAAAAATAGGCTAGGGGTGCAGCTCAGTGGCACAGTGCTTGCCAAGTATGGGTGAGGCCCTGGGTTGAATTCCCCAGCACCACTAAAAATAAAAAATAGAAATGAACAAAATAAAATAAGGGTTGGTTGGATGATTAAGTGAATTATTAGCTACTATTCCTATTATTTTAATTTTGTCGGTTTAAAGTCTAATGCCCCAAATCAGATGTTTCAATGGCTTCATGTTTTCATTATGTCACATGAGATAAAAACAGTCTATACTAAAAGAATTCTAAAAAAACACGACAAATATTTCAAAAATATCTCAAAAAGAATGACTACTTATTTTCCACATCCATGTCAATATTAACTATCAGAAATTTTTCCATCTCTACCAAAATATCCTTACTAAAATACTAAAAGAGTGTGAATATTAGGAATATCATGTCTATGTCATATATGGCACAGATACTTTTCTGTATTTTTTTGTTTTTGTGGAGTTGTTGTTTAAACCGTCATGTAGTTGTTCTTGATTTTTAGGAAGTCAAATTGACTTACCTTAATTCTATGGTAACTATAAAAGAAGAAAACTCACAACTAGTTTTAACATCACTGTTTATCATTTTGTCTGAAATAGGAATTATAATAAGCACCTACCTTTGCTGCTTTCTTGTCTCCTTCGGTGCGTACACCTAGAAGCCGTCTAAGTAGGAAGTAGGAAATTTCCAATTCCGTGAATATCTCAGGCAAAGCTCCAACCGCACCAAGCACCTGCCCCACCATTCTGTCAGCTCGACACAAAGTGGGGTCGATTTTCGTTCCGACTCCTAATATAAAATAAGATGCACAGAGTCCAACTTTTTATTTCCTAAAACACCTACAAAGCGAATTTTTTTGCTCAAAAGTCTAATCGAACAAGCATAGCATGTACCTATACATTCTAATGCATACTTCTACTTTCATACACATAAATTAGCTATGTAAGCATAACAAAATACCTGTTTTATCTGAAGAATCAGAATTGTAAACTCATAAGTTCTTTGGGCAATCAAAAACAGAAAGATTCTCTTGATTTAAATTCTAAAAAAGGGGCGGGCAAAGAGAGATAATAACCTAACTGAAAACGAGTCTGAATATCCTTAATGAAAAAAGAAAATTCATAATAACTAGTTTGGAGAATATCTGCATGTCATTTCCCTGCAGGAAGACTGATCAAAAAGATAGCTTAGCTGAGCATGGTGGGGCAGGCTATAATCCCAGTGACTCTGGAGGCTGAGTCAGGAGGATCAAGAGTTTGCGGCCAGAGGTAGCCTGTGTAACTTAGTGAGACCCTGACTCAAAATAAAAAAAATAAGAAATGGGCCCAGTGGTATGTGCAAGGCCCTGAGTTCAATCCCCAGGTACAAAA
>VMDO01019495.1:7514-22641 GCA_007922755.1 Pedetes capensis | reverse complement strand
ATTTCAAAACCAACAACAACAACAACAAAAACTGGAGACTGGGGGTGCTGCTCAGTGGTGGAGCATCCTGGGTTCAATACCCCAGTACCAAAAAAATTAAATTAAATTAAATTAAATTTTAGCTGTGCTGTGAGGGGCAGAAAGTGGAAGACATATAGATGGGGCAAGATAGGTAATTTTTTCTTTCTATTTTTGGTGGTGTTAGAAATGGAATCCAAAGCCTTGTACACGATTGGCAAGCCCTCTACCACTGAGCTACATCCTCGACCCCAAGATCAGTAAAATTCTGGTAACTGCTGAAGCTAATCGGTAAGTACATGGAGGTTAATACAGTATAGTCTCTATTTTCTACTATTAAGTTTGAAGAACTCCCTAAGTTAAATTCTCAAAATACCTTTTTGAATCATTCATTTCCCACAAAAAGTACCACAAATATCCATAAATTAAAAGCAAAGGGATGTGGGGGAGGGAAACAATGGGATGGGATGGGAGCAACATGTGGGATGATAATGAAGGACTGAATTAGAGTAAAATATATAACTATATGGAGATTCCATAACAAAACTCAATATATTATACCTTTTTAAAAAGAAATAGGAAGGATTAACATCCTTTCGCAAATTCTGTTATCAGATAGTTTCTATCAGATTATACATTTCACCTCTGTCCTGGTTAAGGGCCATTAGTTGAATGCATTTGTTATAACTAAACTGGCTTGTGCATTCTTACTCAAAATATTACTTAATATATCTAATTCAACAACAACAATTTATGTATTATTCATTTAGTAGCTCTTTTTCTTAATAGGAATAATCACATCAGAAATATTTTATTCTGACAAAATGACATATTGTATAATTTTATTCTAAAAGCTAATTTTCCATTTTAAAACACTTCTATGAAATGTTAAAAGCCCCCAAGTGAGGATGGCTAAATGAACTGCTATGATTTGGTTATTAATGATCAACTAATGAAACTACCTTCATTTTCTTTTAAAGTGAAAAATAGTAACCACAGAGGTAGAAGCACTTGTGCAACTGAAAAATAAAAACCCTATAGCAGGCATCATTTAATACCAAAAATACCCTTTGGAGGATAAGACAAGTAAGGTTTACATGGACATGCCATTTTCTAGATACTTCTATGAGCAACTACTCTGCATTTCAATAAATACCTTTCTTATGTAAAAATTAAGTAAAAGCTGAAGTGAGAAAAGGGATAGAGGACAGAGAAATCCTTACCAATAAGACCCCCAGGTGCAGCATACTGAAGATCATTATGTTCCGCAAAAAGTGATACAATTTTAGAAAAGATTGGTTTACACATGAGTTTTCCTTCACTATCTTTGGAAACAATACCAGGTCTCACTTCTATCTCCTGGCCCACCTACAAACATAAAATTGGTAATGAGAATTACTGTGGAACAATACACTTGTCATGGTGCACACCTGTAACCCGAGGTACTCAGGAGAATGAGGCAGGAGGATCACAAGTTCAAGGCCAGAGGCAGCGCAGGCAATTTAGCAAGACCCTGCCTTAAAATAAAAAATAAAAATCTGGGCATGCTGGTGCATCCCTGTAATCTCAGCACTTGGGAGGCTGAGGCAGGAAGACAAACACAAGTTTGAGGCCAGGTCAATCTACACAGCAAGTTCCAGGCAAGCCTGGGCTACACAGACACTCTGTCTCAAATTAAAATAAATAAGTAAATAAACATGTGGGAAGTGTGCAGCTCAGTGATGGAACACTCACCAAGCATTCATGAGGCCCTGGGTGCAACTTCCCAGTACTGCAAAACCAAAGCCAAAACAAAACAAAAAACAAAATATAAAACCAAAGCCGGGCACGGTGGCACATGCCTGTAATCCCAGCTACTTGGGAGGTGGAGGCAGGACTGCAAGCTCAAAGCTAGAGGCAGCCTGCTTAACTTAGTGAGACTCTGCCTCAAGATAAAACTGTTAAAAGAAGGGGGTGCAGCTCAGTGGCAGAGTGCTTGCAAAGTATGTATGAGACCCTGGGTTCAGTCCTTTAGTACTGCAAAACAAAACAAAACAAAACGTACAAAACCCTTTTTTCAATTTCCACACTTTTCTCCTGATTAAGACAAGGGTAAAACAAAAACGAAAAGCTAACAACCCAAGCCCAGTTTACCTTCAATACTCCTTTTAGAATACTGCCACCAGCCACACCTCCCTTAAGGTCATCAACCTCACAGCCAGGTTTGTTGACATCAAATGACCTAATAACTAAAAGAAAATAAAACAAATTAAAGCCATTTCTGTTCATTTTAACTTTAGATGAAATAATCTTTTCCAAGTTAACTTTTCTAAAAAGTCTAGTATTATTGCTCTAATGCTCATTAATGGAAAAGAAATAGAAATAACTTGAAAGCTCATTGACAGGTGGCATACTATGGTGTATCTGTACTATCCAATACCTATACTATGGAGTTTTATGCAGTTATTTAAAAAGAAAGTTAAAGCTACGTGTAATGATCTGGAAGAATGACCCTCATATGCAGGAAAAAAAGTAGTTACAAAAATAACAGATATACTATGATCTCACTGCCAGGAATAAAGTAAAAAAGAGTAAATATATATACAGTTGGCCCTCCATATCTCAGACTTCTGCATTTGTGTAATTCAACCAATCACAGATCAAAAAGATTTTTTAAAAAAACTGTGTCTGTAATGAACATGTACAAACCTTTTTTGGTCATTATTCCCTACACCATACAATATAACAACTATTTACACGTCACGTACATTGTATTAGGTACTAACCTATAGATGGTTTAAAGCACACAGGATGGGGCTGGAGATGTACCTTAGTGGTAGTGTGCCTGCCTGCCTGCCATGCATGAGGCCATGGGTTCGATTCCCAGTATCACAAAAAAGTACACAGGAAGCCACATGTAAGTTATATACAAATACTATGCCATTTTATATAAGGGAGCTCTATATTATATGGCTTCTGAAATAAAAATTTACTTTTAGAACTAAAAAGAGCTAGGCATGGTGCCACATGACTGTAATCCTAGCAACTCAGGAGGCTGAGGCAGGAGGATTGCAGGTTCAAGGTCAGAGACAGCCTGCAGGACTTAGCAAGACCCTGTCTCAAAATTCAAAAAAATAATAAAAGAGAAGAAAACTACAAAGCAACTCTAGGACTACATGATCTACACTTAGGTCATCCAAGAGAACTTTTCCCATGAATCACACAAGAGCCCCAAATGAAGGCCCAGAGGGGCTCCAAATGTCTGTTTTAAAAATGCTACTACATCTCTGTGTAGGAACCACAAGCTTACAATTAAATTATAGCAATGATGGTTCTTCATTAATGGTACAATGACGTCATTTGTATGGAAACTTTAACACACTAAAATGTCATAATTCCATTGAGAATACTGTATTACTCCATGTTGATCACACACTATCTCATACATACTGAGCACAAAAAGGTTAAGTTCCTACTGTATTCAGAACTCTCTCTCATCTAGCAATACAATCTCAGAATTATTAATCAATTAGAAAAAAACTTTTATAGATGTACTATCACTTCTGCAGAAAGAGAATATTAATAAACACTGTTAAAGGGGAGTCATCAAGATGGGCGCAGTGACACATGCCTGTAATCCCAGTGAATCAGGAGGCAGAGGCAAGAGGATCACAAATTCAAGGCCAGAGGCAGCCTGGATAACTTAGTGAGAACCTGTCTCAAGATAAAAAATAAAAATAGGCTAGGAGTGAAACTCAGTGGTAGAGTCCTCGAAAAGTGTGTGTGAGGCCCTGGGTTCAACTCCCAAGTACTAGGGAAAAACAAAAAACAAAAAAACAAAAAACAAAAAATGGGTGTTGGAGGAAATCATCAATGTAGAAAAGACCAAAGTAAGAGGGAAAGGTGACTCCTATCACTTACCAATAAGTCGGGGTTCAGAAGTAAAGTCCCTTGGAGGTACTGGTATTTTCTTTACTATGTACTCGCAGACAACTTCAATATTGTACTTTAGTTGAGCAGAAATTGGAATAATGGGAGCTCCTTCTGCTACTGTACCTAAATGACAAAATTCAGAAAGATCAAAATTCTTCAGTTTTATAAAACTTGTTCTTTGCATCTGTTACATAAATTAAGATTACCAGAGGCCTAAAAAATAAATTAAAGTAAAAAATAAAGTAAAATAAAGAACAAAACATTCCCAACCAGATGACAGCAACAAGTAGAAAGTGATAATTCTACTTACAAAGATGACAATGTTCTACCTTTGTCTTAATTCCTGAAAATGAATTCTATTTCTTTAAGGGAGAAGCTGATGTTGTTTTTTTATTGGTCTGTTTTTTTTGAGACAGGGTCTCACTGTAGCTCAGGGTGTCCTGGAATTCACTATGCAGACCAGGCTAGCCTTGAACTCACAGCGATCCTCCTACCTCAGCCTCCCAAGTGCTGGTATTACAGATATGCATCACCACGCCCAACTTGAAAAATTGTTAAAATCATATTAATAGGCATATTTAATGTAGCAAATGACAAAACTGTTTAAAGAAATAAAATACTCCTGGGAAAGAGCACTTTACTAGTTGAAAATATTTCTAACAACATGTAATTAACCTCCCAATAAATGTCAAGATAAAATTACAGACTCTGCTAATGAAAGACTGCTGGCACACGTAATATTTGCTCCTTATTAATTATATGTCAAAGAGGCTGGTCAAAGAAATAGAACAAACATAATTAGATTTTAATCAAAACGATCTATTCTTTTTCATGGTGATAGGACTGGGTTCATAGAGAGTTAACCTTTGTAACAAGAAAAACAAGACTAAAGGAGAATCAAGGGTCAACAATAAGATATATTACATCTTCCGTGAAATGCAAAACACAATGCTATGAAAGGGATATTATAAGAATTTTTTTAAATGTTTCTATTCATTTTACTATCACTAAGGATTGTTCTTTTCTTTTTATTGGCAATGCTAGGGATTGAACCCAGGGCCCCATATATGCTAGGCAAGTGTTCTACCACTTAGCTATACTCCCAGCCCTGAAGATTTTTTTTTTTTCTTTTTAATTTTGAGCCAGGATAAATTGTCCAGGCTGGTCTCAATCTTGCCACCCTTCTGCTTCAGCCTCCCAAGTAGCTGGAATTATAGAAGCATGCCACTGGGCCTCATAGGATTGTTACTTAATGTGAGTGATAACGTTTCCAGAATACAGTGGTACCTCAGTACCCAACCATAATCCATTCTGAAAGGCTAGTTGAGTGCTGATCAGTTCAAGTGCTGAGCATTTTTTCCCATAAGAATAATGTAAGTGTGTTTACTGGTCCTGGCACCACACTGAATGGCTAATTCAGACACACGAATGCCACTCACACACTTAACAATAAGTTCTTTTTTGAATTCAATTGCTGTTCTTATTGTTTTCTTCTTTCTTTCACTTTTAGCACTAGAAAGTTTCTTGAGTGCCATGATGACCACATAGTATACTCACGTATGTATGCTTAAAAAGGAAAGAGAGAGAGATTCTGAACACCAGGACAGGTCTTTACTGCTTGAAATCAACGTGCAAAATAACACTTGCCCCTTTGCTTCACCAAGTTTCAACAAAGGTAAGTGGGGCATCTCATACAGGTTTTTAGCATAGTAGTTGAGTGCTGAGAAAGTGGTTGACCACCAAACCAGAATTCTCTAGGGAAATGTTGGTAGAGGACCAAAATGTTCAAGCGCGTGGAGCAGTTGGAGGGATGAGGAACTACTGTGAAACTTCAGTTCTAACTTTCAGCCAGTAAAAATATATTTTAGTATATAAAATCTTTTTTTTTTTTTTTTTTGGTGGTACTTGGGAATTGAACCCAGGGCCTCGAACATACTTTGCAAGTGCTGTACTACTAGGCTGTACCCTCAGCCCACTTTTCACTATTTTATCTTGAGACAGGATCTCGCTTAAGTTAAGCAGGCTGCCTCTGACCTTGAACTTGTGATCCTTCTGCCTCCACCTCCGGAGTCACTGGGATTACAGGCATGAGCCACCACACTCAGCAGTATATTAAATTCAGAAACATATGTCACTGGTTGTACCATGCCACTAACAAGTAGTAGGTGGAAAAAATGAGCCTGAAAAATCCTAACTTTACCTTGTTTTATACAGAGTACTACATTAAAGGTTAATTTAACATCTGGTTTCTGGATTAGACCCTCAAACTGATCCACAGGTTTATTGGATATTATAGCTTCTTACCTTGAACAAATGCAAGAATCTGTTCATACTGTTCTTTAGCCTGACTTTCTTTTACCAAATCAATTTTATTCTGTAGGATCAAAATATGCTTCAGTTTCATGATTTCTATTGCAGCCAGATGTTCAGAAGTCTGGGGTTGAGGGCATGATTCATTACCAGCTAGTTGATGAAGAATAAAAAATAATGCATAAGAATAGCTAGAAATATCCAGACCTTGCGATTTCAGAAACAAAAAGCAAGTGATATCCCACAGTGATCCAATTTCTCAACAGCTTACATAAGGAAGCATACTCTGGCCTTGAAAACCCCCATGCTGGACTATACTTCAGTAATTACTATGAATGAGACTTGCATCTAAATCAAGCAATTATATACTTACAAGTGGACAGTTCAAAGGGGAAAAAACCCCTACAACACATATACTTTTTAAACTAAAATAATAAACCACCTCATATAACTTAGACAGGGAAAACACACTATTGATTTTTTTTTCCTCTTTTGGATACCATTATAAGAATTCTCAGAAGCCATAAGCCCCAGGTCTATTGTGTTCAGTATTTTGTGATAGCTGGTAGAGAAGAATATCATCCTAAATGACTGATTAGTTCCTGCTCACATCACCTTCAGGTAATGGATATAGCCTTTAAAGACCTTAATTCTCCTTTAAAAATTCCATTAGGATTTGTCCAAACCAATTCTGATGTTTTTACCTATCAACAGAAGAGCTGCATCCATCACTGCTGCACCGTTCAGCATGGTAGCCATCAAAATATCGTGGCCAGGACAGTCAACAAAGGAAACATGCCTAATAATTGAGAAACAACAATCAGCCTTAAGATCAACTAATACTTATACATGCAATTATAGATTTCTTAAAGGTAAATCATCTAGAAAATAATTCTTAATGCTGTAAAACAGTTACAGGACTCAGTGTTTCTAGTCATTGGAAATGAGACCACTAGCTGAGAATAAAATTACTGCACAACATTATATGGCAAATGAAATTAGCTATGTGTAGAAATAACTGAAGAGACAGAAACTCCCAAATCCAATCAAAGTAAATACGCTATAGAATAATGTTACAGAGGGCATGCTAGGAATGCCATTAATCAAAAGCTAAACCCTAATGATAAATAAAAAGTACGCTAACAGAATAAAAATTTTCTTTTGAAAAAATAATTTGTCCAAAATACCTCTATCACCTTGAAAAATTATATTTGTGCATCTAAAGTGAAATGATAGCATTATTTTAATGAAACTATGGTACTCATTAGGGGGTGGGATTTAGCTCAGTTGGTAGAGTGCCACTCCACAGTCTCTGAGGTCCCGAGTTTGATTCCCAGCACTGCAAAAACGGGAGGACATGACAATCCACTCCCCAGGCAATCCCGAAACAATCAGCCATTGAAAACCCTATAAGGGTCGCTATGAATCAGACAAGACTCGAAGGCACCTAACAACAACAACAACAATAATATGGTACTCATTTAGAATGATTTTTTTTTTTAATTGTGTGCTCACACTGCCATGAGCTAAAACAGGGGTCAAGGGACCAGCAAACTATGGCCCTTTGGTCAGTAGGGGCCCACTAGCAAACTAATACACAAATACATTGTCTACATATGAAGAGCAGAGATGAGTACTTACAACACAGACTCCATAGCCTGCAAAGCCAAAACTATTTACTGCCTGGCCCTTTACAGAAAAAGAATGCTGATCCCTGATCAGGGACAGGACTAGTATGAGACAAATAAGGCACTTGGCCTAGGTGCAAAATTTAAGAAGATGCCAAAAAAACACAGTACTCGAGATACATATTTGAATTCAATATTTATAAATCAAAATCAATGCAAAAACAAAATCATAATGAACAAAATACCAAAATTTTACATGAAAAAAGGATCAGTAACAATGCTATGCCAAGCCCCCTCCAAAAAGTGATATTGAAATGAGAAGAGTATCAGCAATATTGAGTCTGCCTTCATTTACAATTCTAATAGACAAGATGGATGTGGTTGCACACGCTTGTAATCCCAGTGACTTAGGAGGCGGCAGCAGGAGGATTGTGAGCTTGAGAACTGAGGCAGCCTACCTAATTTAGTGAGACCCTGTCTTGAAATAAAAAGTAAAAATTGGGCTGGGGGAGCAGCTCAGTGGTAGTGTACTTGCAAAGCATGTGTAGGGCCCGGGGTTCAGTCCCTCAGTACTGCAAAAATAAATTAATACTTGGGGTCCAAGGTGAAGGCTTCACTCACCTCTCCCTAGTCCCAGCCCTGCCCCTGATCTTTCTTGTGGTGTATCTGCAATCCTCACTAGATATCACTAAACAGACATCAAGATCCTTTAAGAACTAGGATATGCAATCATATTCAGAAAAGAGATGGGGAACAAATCCATGCATTGTAGAGAAATAGGAATGGCTTTGTTTCTTTATAGCTAATAAATAGAAACAACAGTTTAAAACAAATTTAGGAAACCTAGAAAAAGAATCCCCTAAATTCAATGAGTTGTTTCCTTCCTTTCCATTCTGCTTATGTAATACTTTCAGTTTGCAGAACTTTCTTACAAGTATTTCAACTTAATTTTAAAACACTTAAACTTTCCAATTATCATTACAGCCAATAAAAACATAAAATAATGGAAAAATAACTAAAGCATTCAGCAATTAGGTTCAGTGTTTAATATCTCATTATTTCAAAATGTTCAAGGCATCAGACAATAAAATAAAAAGTGTGAACTATTTTTCGCACAACAGAGGTCACCTGACTAATTTGAAGTTCCCTTTGGTCCCTGGGATGTCTGTAGGAAACTCATCAGGTGTACCACTTCCACATGACCTGTAACATTCTGGCCGAGGACAACTTGGGTCATCAAGTTTATAAATCTAAAAGTTTCAATGAGAAAAAGATTCCGATTTATTATCTGCACAACAATTAAAGTCAAATAGTTGCTAGTTCTACAGTACATAGCTCACCTTAGCATTGGCATATCCAAGCTTGATTGTAATGTTCCTTTCTAGTTCATTTTTGAACCTGACTGTGTGAACCCCAGAAATGGCTTTTACAACTGTGGATTTCCCATGAGCTACATGACCAATGGTACCTATAGACAAAGTACAACAAATTAACTCATGTATATTCCATTACATCAAATATTCTTTCAAGTTTATTTTTCCTATTAAAAATGTTCTGAGACAGGACTGAAGAACGAACTTACTTTTTTTTTTTTTTTTTTTGGTCTGTCTATGTAGCCTAGGTTGGCCTTGAACTCTCCATCCTCCTACCCCAGCTTCTTTAGTGCTGAGCCTACAGGTATGCTACAAGCTCTGGCTTTCAAGGCTTTTTCATGTAACCAACAACTTTATTTAAAAACCATACAAGCTGGGTGTGGTGGCAATTGCCTGTTATTCCAGCACTTGGGAAATTGAGGTAAGAGGACAGATGCGAGTTCTAGGCCAGCCTGGGCTACACAGTGAGACCTTGTCTCAAAAACAAACAACAAACAAACAAACAAAAGCAAAACACAAAAAAACCCCACAAAATAAAACAAAAAAACCATACTCAAGCTGGGCATGATGGCACATATCTGTAATACCAGATATTTGGAGGCTGAGTCAGAAGAATCATAAGTTTGACGCCAGCCTGGGCAATGTAGGGAGACTTTGTCTCAAAATAAAAACTTTTTAAAAAGGGCTGGGGAATGTAACTCAATGGTAGAAGCACTTGCCTAGCATGTGTGAGGCCCTGGGTTTAATCCCTAGTACCTCTACCCAAAATAAATACATAAACATTCAGTGTAATAAAAACTATTCATCTTATGCTTTTCTGTTTCTCCCCATCTCCCTGTGGTACCAGGGATTGAACCTAGGGCCTTGCATATGCTATGCAAATGTTCTACTAAGTGAGCTACATTCCCAGCCATCCTGTGTTTTTAATCACAGAAAAGAGTGCCTTGGTTTAAAACAAACACTCAATAAAAAATACTTAAGATCTGGTATATCGAGAAACACTGTAGCATATCCAGAGTGAAGTAAATAGGTATGAGGAACCCTGACACAACAATAAAGAATTCATGAAAACAAGTAAATCCAAGTTTAATTACAGCAATGCTGTCATTGACAGCACATATTTTATAACCTTTTCATAACCTCATGCTAGAGTCTTATGTTTCATTAAGCTTTACTGTGCTATTTGGACAGACTTTTTAAGTGACCAAAATTTACCCTCAACCAACACAGCATCTCCTCAAAAGTTCTAGGTGCCAATTAAGAAAAAAGCTTTACTTAATCATACCTTAGACATCAAATAAAACTTTCATAAGCTCTATCCTTTCAATAATCTTGTGTGGGAAGAGCTGCATTTTCACCTCTTCCTTAAACTTCTGCCATATCTGATTACATACTGTCTCATACTATTAAACTTTTCATATGTGTTTTTTTCCCTCACATAGTCTGTAAGCTCGACATGGGTAGCATTCTTTTGTCTTTCTCCTCAAAATCTAGGAGATGCTTTGCTTGCAAGGGCTCAACAGCTACTCTTTCCCCCTCTCCCTTTGTCTTTTGGACACAAGTTCTCACTATATTGCTCAGGCTGGCCTGGAACTCCTGAGCTCAAGGGATCCTCCAGCTTCAGACTCCCCAGTAGCTGCGACCACAGGCCACAACACCCTGAATGGCTTGAAAATCTATTCTCGAACAATTGGATTCCTATATTATTCAGGTAATTACATAAAAGGAGAGATTAAGATTATTTACAAGTTCTCTAAGTTATTATCTTACCTATATTAATTGTGGCTTGTCTGCTGATAACTTCATGTGAAAGTGGCGTCAACTTGGTAACGTCCTGCAACGATTTAAAACATCGTACATAAAACAAATCAGACCTCTCCCCTTGGCTTTACATTTGCTATGTACTGCTCACCACCATCTGTGTAGCTCTCTTCTACTTCTAAAGTGCCTCTTCCCTTAAGCAGTTTTGTACTCTGATGGTTGGGAACCCCTATGAGCCCTTCACCGTTATACAACACAAGACACCTCCACGAACTAAGGGAGGTCTGTAGGCCAGAAGCCCCCAATCTCGGAGCCTCAGCAAGTCGTCAGTGTCCTACACTGAGGACAGGTAGACACCCCATTCCCTAACCTCCAGAAGTTTAAACCTTAGTGACATTTGACACTTAGCAGAATCCTTCAGGAGCTCCAGATCTCACGATCGGACATCTGGACACACAGCTTGCGGACTGGCCAAGGTGCAGGTGGCTACGCTAGTGTGGCTTAGGGCGCCCGGCTCCGGGGTTCCCTCCCATACCGCATGGCTCCCAACAGCCCGGCACTACCTCGTCTCCACGCCTTCCGGAAGGATAGTCTATCACCACTCCCGAGTTCACTCTGCATACCCCCCAAAGCGAAACCTCACCAAGGTGGCAAGATCCTGTCGAGAAAGGTGCGGCTGCCCCAGAGTCACTCCAGCCTCGCCCCCCGCCATCTTGCCCTGAGAGGCAGGAAGTTCCTCTGGCCGCCGCCTGACAGTACGCAGGCCCCCTTAGGAGGGGCGGGGAAGTGGCGGCCGGGAGGCTAAGGTTCAGGCCTGAAACAAAAGATAACAAATGGAGTAGTGGCTTCATTTCCTAGACTTCTTTCTCCTTGAAGTCTCAAAGGCCTATCGACAGGCTGATTAGAAACAGGATGCAAAGTTTCGGGGGCTATTCGTTGCAGATCTTTCAGATATCTGTGCAGGCACTGCGCAGGGCAGCCCTACCAAAGGCCCCCTTGCGAGGCGGGTACTGTGATGCGACGCGCGCGCTGGCAAGAGAGAAGCCATTTCCGCTTCCTGTGGGGTGGGCCAGTAGTTTCCTGGAACCTGGGAATCTGACGTGGGGTGTGAGATCACAAAGAAGGGATGTCTCTTTTTAGAAACTCACTTATTTTACCCACTTCTATAATTTAATGAGTCGAGACCAGCTCGGGGTCCTCTCCCGCCTGTGATGGGGGTCCCGGCCTGCTTGAGGCCGCGTGGTGAGCGTAGCCACGCTCACGTTGCTGCGCGGTTCCTGGCCGGCGTCTGTGAAGGCGCCCTCGCGCGGAGTTTTGTTGAAGGGCTCAGCGGTCACAGGCCTGGGAAAAAAAGGCCGTAGCTTTTTCCCAGGGAGGTGCTCCGTGGTGACGTTTGACGCCGTTCAGAGTGAACGTAGCGTCGGGTGGAAACTAGGTGTCGTAAGAGCGTCCAAAGTTAGATTTTTTTTTTTCTTTTAAAGCAGATGCAAGAAAATGCACTTCTTTAATGGAAGGATAACTGATAAATCGGTATTTTAAAATTTAAAGGTTGAGATTTTCTTAACCCATTTTTTTTCCGTGTTTAAAAAAAAGATTTTTGCTGGGCGTGGTAGTACATGCCTATAATCCCAGCACTTGGGAGGCGAGACAGGAGGATCCTGAGTTCAAGGCCACCCTGGGCTACATACAGAGACCCTGTCTCAAAAAGCCAAGGGCTGGAGGTGTAGCTTAGCGATAGAGCGCTTGTCCGTGTGCAAAGCACTGCAACCATACCAAACTAAAAACTGATTTGGAGGCTGCGCGTGTAGCTTGGGTAGAATTCTTGCTTAAAGTGAGTGAGCCCCTGAGTTCAACCCACAGCATCGCCACAAATAACGGTGATTTTTGTTTTTCTCTTTGCATTTCTATATAGATTTTTTTGTTGTTATAAACAGCTATGCATGTGTCTTTTTTGTTTCTTTTGTGGTTGTGTTTTGGTTTTTTGAGAAGGGGTTGTCCAACTATGTAGCCCAGGCTGGCCTCGAATTTATTATCATCCTGCCTCGGTTTCTCAATTGCTGGGATTACAGGCATGTGCCACCACGCTTTCATTTCTAAATAGAAAAAATGTAAGGTGAGATGAATAAGAATTTAAGTTATCTCAGTTCATTGCATACCTAAGTAAATTTAAAGTGAGTGCCTGTTAATCCTGGCGACTGGGGAGACTGAAGAGGACCGCAGGTTCAAGGCCAGAGGCAGCCTACACAATTTAGTGAGACCCTGTCTCAAAATAAAATAAAAAAAAAATAATAAAAGGAGGGTGAGCTAGGATTGCAGCTCAGGGGTGGAGTATTTGCCTAGCAGGCACAAGGACTTAGGTCCAAACCCCAATACTAAAGAAAAAATAAAATCAACCACTTGGGCATGGTGGCACATGCTTATAATCCCAGCAACTAAGGAGGCAGAGGCAGGAGGATCATCACAAGTTTGAGGCCAGAGGCACTTTATCTAATTTAGCAAGACCTTGTCTCAAATAAAAAAGGGGCTGCAGCTCAGTGGTAGAGTGCTTGCAAAGTATGCACAAGGCCCTAGGTTCAACCCTCTAGCACCACAAAAAATAAATAACTAAATATATCCGGCTGGGGTTTAGCTCAGTTGGTAGAGTTCCATCCCCATCACTGCCAAAACGGGAGGCCCTGGCAGCCCACTCCTGAAACAATCAGCCACTGAAAACCCTAAGTGCAGCAGAGAAGCACTGACGTAGTGCCAGGCATGGCACAGTGTGGGGGAGTGTTTAGTTTTGTTGTACACAAGGTCGCTATGAGTCGGCCCAGACTCTAGGGCACCTAACAACACGTTTTATATAATGAATTTTAGGTACAGCAATTTATTTAAAATAGGAAGTTAATATTTCAATGAGTACATTCATTGATTAAATAATGGTGGAAATTGTGATACAATGTACTTGGGTGGAGGTGTTTATTTGGTTTTATTACATTCAAAATAGTTATACCAGCCAATTAAAATGCATTGAGCAGGGCCTGGTGGCACATGCCTGTAATCCCAGCACACAGGATCATGAGTTTGAGGCCAGCCTGGCTTACATAGCAAGTTTGAGGCAAGCCTAGGCTATATAGGTAGATCTTGCCTCAAAAACAAAAAACAAAAAGAAAACTCATTGAGGTGGTGAAATGCTCTGGAATTAGGCTATGGTGATGGTTACACATCCTTTGTCAATATACTAAATATACTAAACAGTTTAACAGTTGAATCCTAAGATATATGAATTATATCTCAAAAAATTTAAATCCATTGACAGTAAATAGAACATAATATGCTTTATCATTAGAATTTTTTTGAAATACAAACACAACAGAAAATAATGTTTATTAACAAAGTCAAAGCCAAACACCTCTGTCGGGAGGTTGAGGCAGGAGGATTGCTTGAGCATAGGCATTGGAGGCTAGCCTGGACAGTATATTGAAACCCTAACAAACAACAACTACTGGCTCCCACCAAAAAATACTAACTTTATTTGACCCTCACAACAATCCTAATGTGGTGGTTGTTGTTAGGTGCCGTTGAGTCGGGTCCGACTTAAGCAACCCTATGCACAACAGAATGAAACGCTCCCAACACTGCCATGCTTGGCACTATTGTCAGTGCTTCTCTACTATTCATAGGGTTTTGATTGTATTCATGGCTGATAGTTTCAGGAATGGGCTGCCAGGTCCTTCTCCCAAGCCTACAGCACCTGGTATTCCCAGGTGGTCTCCCATCCAAGGACTAACCAGGCCCGACTTTGCTTAGCTTCCAAGATCAGGTGGGATCATATGCCACAGCGCAGGCTAATCTAAAAGTAGGTAGTATTATTCCCAATCTTCCAAGTGAGAAAATCAAGTCCTAGAAAGGTTGAATAACATACTGAAGATTCCACAGCTAGTAAGTAACAGAGGTGGGATTCAGTCCCAAGTGTGAGTATACTCTTTAAAAAAAAAATCAGCTTTGCTGGGCACAGTGGCCCATACCTGTAATCCCAGCTACTTAGGAGGCCACAGGCAGCCTGAGTAATTTAGGGAGACCCTGTCTCAAAATAAAAAATAAAAAATGGACTGGGAGTGCAGCCCAGTGGAAGAGCACTCCCAA
>VMDO01019494.1:0-39580 GCA_007922755.1 Pedetes capensis | reverse complement strand
TAACAGGCAAATACCTTAATTTCATAAAAGCCATTTATGACAAACCTACAGCCAACATTATATTAAATGGAGAAAAACTGAAACCATTTCCTCTTAGATCTGGAACAAGACAAGGAGGTGCTCTCTCTCCCATTCTATTCAACATAGTAATTGAAGTCCTGGCCAGGGCAATCAGACAAGAGAAAGAAATCAAAGGGATACAGATTGGCAAGGAAGAGGTCAAATTATCATTATTTGCAGATGATATGATTTCATACTTGAAAGACCCCAAAACCTCAACCAGAAAACTTCTGGACCTAATTAACTCATTCAGCAAAGTTGCAGGCTACAAAATTAACACACAAAATCAATAGCTTTTTTTTACACCAATTCCAAACAGGAAGAGAAGGAAATTTCAGGAAAGATACCATTCATGATAGCCCACCAGAAAATTAAATACCTTGGAATCAATCTAACCAAAGACCCTTCAGATCTCTACAAAGAAAATTTCAAAACCTTAAAGAAAGAAATAGCAGAGGACACTGAAAAATGGAAAGACCTCCCCTGCTCCTGGATAGGGAGAATTAATATTGTAAAAATGGTTATCCTACCAAAAGCAATCTATAGATTTAATGCAATACCCATTAAAATTCCACTGGCTGACTTTACAGAAATAGAAAAAATGATCCAAAAATTCATATGAAAACACAAAAGACCACATATAGCCAAAACACTTTTAAGCTGTAAATCTAATGCAGGTGGAATCACAATCCCTGACTTCAAACTATACTACAGGGCAGTGCTTGCAAAAACAGCTTGATACTGGCACAAAAATAGGCCCAAAGACATCTGGAACAGAATAGAAGACCCAGAAATACCTCAACACACCTATAGCCACCTGATTTTTGACAAAGGAGCAAAGCAAGTAAACTGGAAAAAGACAGCCTCTTCAACAAATGATGCTGGGAAACATGGTCATCCACATGCAGAAAAATGAAAGCTGACCCCCATCTCTCAATATACATGAGAGTTAACTCAAAATGGATAAAAGATCTCAACATAAAACCAGAAACTTTAAAACTTGTAGAAAGCAAAATAGGCAATACACTCCATCATATAGGCTTAGGAAAGTATTTCCTTAATAGGACTCTAATTGCTTAAGAAATTGCAACAAAAATAGATAAATGGGATTACATGAAATTAAAAAGCTTCTGCACAGCAAAAGAAACAATTAACAGAGTCAAGTAAACCCCCAAGGAATGGGAAAATATCTTCGCATTTTATACATCAAACAAAGGTCTAATTACTATAATTTATAAAGAACTCAAGAAAAAAAATCCCAAAAAAACAAATAACCCAATACACAAATGGGCAAAGGAACTGAGTAGACAGTTCTCAAAAGAAGAGGTCCATAAAGCCATGAAACACATGAAAAAGTGCTCAACATCCCTAGCCATTAGGGAAACGCAAATCAAAACAACACTGAGATTTCACCTTACACCAGTAAGAATGGCCAAGATCAATAAAACAAACAACAACAAATGCAGGTGAGGTTGTGGGGAAAAGGGAACACTCTTACATTGTTGGTGGAGCTGTAAATTGGTCCAACAACTGTGGAAATCAATATGGAGGTACCTCAAAAAACTAAAAATAGATCTACCATATGACCCCGCTATAACACTATTGGGAATTTACCCAAAGGGAGATGGGTCATCATACCACAGAGACACCTGCATCTACATGTTCAATGCAGCACATTTCACAATAGCAAGGATATGGAATCAACCAAAGTGCCCTTCAACAGAAGAATGGATAAAAAAAACTATGGTATATATACACAATGGAATACTACTCAGCAATCAAGAAAAATGAAATAAGGTCATTCGCAGCAAAACGGATGGAATTAGAGAAAATTATTTTGAGTGAATGAACACAAGCTCATAAAGAGAAACAACACATGTTCTCATTCATATGAGGGAGCTGATTCAAAATTATAAGAAGGAAAAATCCTATTCAAAGGTTGGATCATAATAAAAGTGGGGGGAGATAAGAATGATGTCAATATAAATGGACTAGAAATTGCATGTAATTGTTCTAACAAGATAAAAACAAAGATGACTACAGGAAAAGTTTCTATCTTAAACAGAACTGGAACCCAAGGACATATAGAAAAATACTACTAAGTAAAAGATAGAGAAGACTTAAATGGGAAACTTAGATGGGAAGGGGGGGAAACATAGGGGAGGGTAAGGGGTAACCTATATGAATAATGTTTATCAAAATGCATATATGGAAATGTCACAATGAAAAGCATGTCAAAATGAATCACATTAAGATGTACATAAAAAATAATAATAAAAAGAGAGAGAGAGGAACTGAAAAGGCGCACAAAGAAGTATTTGGGGATAATGGATATGCTCACTATTTTGATTATAATAATGACTTCTCTGGTATATTTGCATGTCAAAACATCAAATGTTCATTTTTATTGTGCAGATTATTGTGTACTAACTCTACCTTAATAAAAACTGCCTAAAAAAAGAGTTGTTTTAAAGGAGAAATTATAGAACTGCTGTATGTGTCAAAAAATGCCATAATTTACTATTTTATTTATTTTTATCATTATTATAATTTACCTATTATTCATCACACTCATCATCATCACTCATAACTGAAATGTTATCAGTACTATCCGTCACGTCACTGTCATATTTAGCTTCAATATCCTTCCATAAAATGTTATGTTTGAATCCATCCAAAGCCATAGTTAGATAACATTTTTGAAAGATTCAACAATGATTCTCTCTGGAATGGCTTCCACCCATTGCACAGTTTCTGAAGGAGCTGCATGTTTGATTTTTCCCATTTCTGTTAATTCATGGGCAGGATCCTCACTCCAGGTCAAATATCGTTGCCTTGACTTGTCTCTTAATGGATACTTCCACCCGTTGCAATGCTGACATTATTCCACCCAGGATGACAACAAGCTCAGTGTTCATGCTGAAAGCTGGCTACCTCACAGAATCAGGAAGATGCCCTTTGAATGCATCAAGGACAAGCATTGGCCTTTCATTTTAGAAGACTCCAGGTCTATCACCCCACACTATTTTCAACTGCTCCAACACCAGCTCCTCCATTATCCATACGTATCCCTGGTCTCTGGCCATAAACTGCAATTCAGGTAAAGTCTTTCTTTTCAAAATAAGAAAGGGTAGAAGTTTTTGCCCATTAGCGGTTGCTGCCAGCATCACTGGTAAGCAAAGCTTTTCACAACCAGTTGTTTTCAAACATACCTCTTTTACCCCTTTCTTCAACATGTAGTTGGGGGACAAATCAAGATAAATGGTTTCATCAACACTGGCAATTTGCCCCATTGGAAAATTCCCCATCTTCTTCAGGTTGGTGAGGTACCACTGGTAATTCAACAACTTTTGCTCAAAATCTTTTGGGAGCTTTTGTCATATCATTATTCTGTCACAATGCCACCCCCATTTGGCTCATGAACCTTATGGCCCATCCTTTACTGGCTTTAAAATGACTGAGAAATGTTTAAATATCTGGCTTCCTTTTTTGCCTCCTCTAGAAGTTGATCACAATTCACAAACATTCTAGTTTTGTATCTCTCTTGAAAGAAATGTGAAAGCTGCGTTATCAGTTTCAGGAAACTGCCCTTTCTTAGGACCAGTGAATTTCTTTTGTGACATCTTACACTTTCTCATCACCTCTTTGTGCTTCTGCCACAGTCATTGCTTTCATCAACTCCAAAAATTGCAGTAGCTTTGCGGTTTCTCTTCTCTGCAAACTTCACATTTGAATTTTTTCTGTGTATGATCACCTTTTAGATTTCTGGCATCCCTCTTCCATAACTACAGCATACAATCAACTGGAATAAGCACCTCCCACATTTTAACAACTAAAGCACAAGCTGGTTTCAGACGAGATTATACACGTTATTCGTATAGCATCAATCAAGAAATCCATGTGATTTTGCCTCCCACACATGATTAGGTCTGATTCACACACGGATACACTCAGGATCAACTTAGCTGTCCATCTCTGTTGTGCACATAGGTGCGCCTCCTTTGGTATGAAAAAGAGATGAGTAGCAGAATTGAGCATGCATTCCTGATGTGAATAAAACTTTATGCAGTGTGTGAAAAAAAATGTTGAGTAATCATGTGCGAAAGCCGAGACTGTGCGTGACTTCTCAATGATAAAAGCTCCTGTTGATAACATGCAATATTATCCAACTGCCCTATGAACAAAGAATGGTTAGAAGACAGGAACAGATTAGAACTGTGAAGTAACTTTTTTCCATTTAAGGAATCACCAAAACCTGAGGGCAGATTAAATTTAGGTATGGATTAGATTTGAGAATATTTAGTACTTAAATATTTATTATGGATTTAAAGCTGCAAGTTGACGTGCTCATTTCAGTGTTGAAATTAAAGTCTAAGTTACCTGGTGTACCTTTTCTAATCCTTTTGCTCCTATATTTTATGGCTACACTGACTATATCTAAACTAATATCACCCACCTCAGTGGCTCTAAAGTTCATTGGCTGGGAAAATGCACTCTAAAAATGTTCACTGAAAAAAAAATAGTGTATTATAAAACAAATGTAGCCTTCTTGAAGTCATTTATCCTGCTAGAGTATGGGCTTGACTCCATTTTCATGATTAAGGTCACTTCTACTATGAGGAGACAACTCTTCCCCAGTCATTTCTTGAATGCCTTCCAGCCTCAGGGGCCCATTTTCTGACACTGTATTTGACAGTGCTTCTCTGCTATTCACAGTGTTTTCAATGGCTGTTTTGGGAGTGAGCTGCTGGGTCCTTCTCTCTAGCCTGCCTTAGTCTGGAAGCTCACCAGAAACCTGTCCATGGCCCTGCTGGTATCTGAAATACCTGTGGCATAGTTTTCAGCATCACAGGAACACACAAGTCCCCACAGCATGGCAAGCTGACAGATGTGGGGGCATGGACACATGCATGTTTCTAATTAATGTTCATTCTTTGGAAGCTTTTGGGTGTTTGTATACTGCACAGAGCAGGAGGAAGGTAGAGAATCTTAGAGTATAAGATTAATAGAGAACAGGGAAAATAAAAGTGAAGCATTTCTGAGAATAAGCCAATGAGTAACTTGTTGTTGTTAGGTGCTGTCGAGTCGGTATCCGACTCATAGCGACCCTCATAGGGTTTTCAATGGCTGACTGTTTCAGGATTGCCTCGGGAGTGGATTGCCAGGTCCTTCTCTCATTTTTGCGGTGCTGGGAATTGAACTCAGGACCTCAGAGAATGCAGTGCAGTGCTCTACCCACTGAGCTAAATCCCAGCCCATGAGTAACTAGGGCTCAGATTTTAAAAATTCAGTTTCTGGCCTAGAGATACAGTTCAGCAGGCGAGCACTTGCCTCGCATGCATGAGGTACTTGGTTCTATCCCCAACACCACAATCTTCAGAGGCATATGTCCATTGAATAAAATGAGCTACAAGAAGCAAAAGAGTTAGCAAACTTTAACCTTCTCATTTCTCAAATGAGAAAATGAAGACCAACAGGAAGAAATGAAACAGTATAGTAGTTTTATTGACATATAATTGGTGTACAAAAAAAATTCACCTATTTAAAATGTCCAAATTCTGCAGTGTCTAGCATTGTCATAGTTGTGCAACCATGACCGCTATCTAATTTTAGACTATTTCTATCACCCCCAAAAGAACATCCATGTTGATTAGCAGTAATTCCTCATTGTCCTTTGCCTCTCTCTTCTGACAATCACTAATCTGCTTTTCTGTCTCTATCAATTGTCTATTCTGGCCATTTATGTAAATGCAATCAAACAGTATGTAGTGATTGGTGACTGGCTTCTCTAACTTAGCCAATGCTGTCAACTGTCATCCATGTAGTTGAATTAACAGTACTCCAGTCCCTCTAGTGCCAAGTAATATTCCTTCCTCTTCAGCTTTTAGAAAAGTTTGTGACAATTTCTGTGTCTTTTAACTGCTGATCTCTTCTATTACTTGCTTGACATTACAGTGCATGTTGTTTGCTAAGTTAAAAAATAATAATAAATTATAACAATCTTAACCTTAGGATTAAAATTTTGCCTATCTGCTGCTTAATACTATGAAGTGTATTTTATGGCTTGATGATCCTATTCACACACATTTCACTTGGCTTTTTTTCCCTCCAGGAAATAATTGTTCAAATATATCTCTTTCCTTCTTTCTTGTAATGTTGACTAAACTGCTTCATTCAACTTAGAACATTGTAAAGACAGAATACCTCATTTTAACTGTGAAAAAAAATGTCAATAGGTATATGACATGATGTGTTTCCTTGTATTTGGTTTGAGCTACTTAAATAGACTTAAACTAGTAATAAATATGAAACCTTGAAAAATAAAAAAGAAAAGTTTGTGACAAACTGCTATTAATTATTCTTTAAATATATGATAGCCACTAGTGAAGCCACCTGGGCCTGGAGTATAATTAAGAGAATTTTCAAATATTACTAATTCAATATCCCTACTTACTATACATATACTCAGAACCTTTTCCTTTGTTTATTCTCTGTGTGTGTGTGTGTGTGTGTGTGTAGTTCTGGGGACCCAACACATTCCATGCAGGTACTCTATCACTGATTTATACTCCCAGCTCATATCAGCCATATTTTCTAATTCTTCTGGTATCAATATTTGTCTTTCTAGGAATTTATCTATTTCACCTTGGTTTTCTAATTTATGCAAAGTATTTCCTTATAATACTTTTTATCTCTATAAGGTCAGAAGAGAAGTAATATCCCCTCTATAATTCCTGACTCCAGTAGTTTGTCTCTTCTTTTTTTTTTCATCATTACTGCTTGCTTACTATATCTTTTCTATTCTTTTCCTTTCAATCTATTTGTGTCTTTAAATCCAAAATGTGTTTCTTTTCAATATCATATCACTGGGTCACATTTTTATACATTCTGCCAATCTCCGACTTTTGATTGGAGGATTGAATCTATTTATATTTAATTAAATTATTAATAAAATATGATTATATTAGTCTACCTTATATTAATAGCAACAATAATACTACTATAAACAAGGTAACATAAGGTAGGATTAACATCTACAATTTTAGTTTTTGTTTTCTATATGTCTGATGGCTTTTTATTCTTCTATTCTACCATTACTGCTTTCTCTTTTGTTATATCAAAATTCTCTAGTGTGCCATTTTAATTCTGTTTTTGATTCTTTTGCTTACTCTGGGAATTACAGTCAGCATCTTTGCAAAAACAAATAAGTTTCAATGACATGCCAAAATGTTCATCTTAGAGCTCCATTCCTTTCCCACTCTGTACTAGTGTTGTCGTCTCTATGCATAGAAGCCCAATACCACAGTTAGTTGATTACTGTCTTACCTAGTTGTCTTTTAAATAAAACAGGAGATGAAAAGAATTATAGACAGAAATATACATCACCTATGTGTTATCCTTTATGCTGTTTTTGATTTCTTTATATGGATCAAAGTTACTGGCTAGTACTCTTTCATTTCAGCCTGAAAAACATCTGTTTAGCCTACCTGGAGAACAGGTCTGGAAGTGATGAATCCTACCAGATGACGACTTCTTCCTCCTTTTCTTCTTCTTCTTCTTCTTCTTCCTCCTCCTCCTCATCCCCCTCCCCCCTTCCTCCTCCTCCTCCTTTGATTTTCAGGCTGATCCACTGCACTAATATCCAGGGTTTGACTAGGTGCTTTTCAACATTTTAACACAGGCACAGTCAATGCTTACAGAGTAAAGAGTTATCTCACCAAGACAAAGCTATGAAACAACTGGCCTTCTAGTCACTTCTCTCCCAATCCAGTGCCTGTATCTGCTGCTGAGTTAAATTCTCTTCTGGGGAGAGGGCAATGGCAAAGCCCCTCTGCACTTTGCTCACTACACGCGAAACCTTCCTGCTCCTCTTCCTCCTCCTCCTCCTGCTCCTCCTCCTGCTGCTGCTGCTGCTCCTCCTCCACTACTTCTTCTTCCTCTTCCTCTTCCTCCTCCTCCTCCTCCTCCCCCTCCTCTTCCTCTTCTTTTTCTACTACTTCTTCTTCTTCTTCTTTTGGTACTTGAGGGTTGAACCCTGAGCCTCACATATACTTTCCAAGTGTTCTACCACTGGGATACACCCCAAGCCTATACTTTATTATTTTATCTTGAGATGGGGTCTCATTAAGTTATGCAAGCTGTCTCTTGCCTCAAACCTGGAAATTGTCAGCCATTATTTTCTTCAGTCTTTCCCTATCTCTCTTGTCCTCCAATCAGTATCTCATGCCTTTTTGGTTCTGTTCATCCATCTTCATTCCTTTTTCTTTTTCTATTTCTCAGATTAGTTAATTTAAATCATTTCCATTGACTGACCTTCAGTTTCATTTTTCATTTCAACCTTTGGCAGTTTCAATTTCAGAAGTTCTATCTTGTTCTTTAAAATAATTGCTATGTCTGTTCTCTCTATTTGGTAGGACATCATTCCTACACTGTTCTATAATTCTTTAGACATGGTTTCCTTTAGTTCTTTGAGTATATTTACAATAGCTGATTTAGAGTTTTCACCTAGTAAGTCCAACATCTGAGCTTCCTTTATAGACAGTTTCTTCTACTGATTGCTCTTTTTCTCCCTTTCCAAGAGCCATACTTCACTTCTCTATCTCTTTCTATCTCTTACCTTTGATCTCTCTCTCTCTCTTTTCCCCTTTCTCCCATTCTCTGTTTCTGAAAACTGAACATTTAACATAATGGCAACTCTGGAAATCAAAATCCCCTTCTGGTTTTCTTGTTGCTGCTGTTTGGTGATATTCTTGGAGTAATTTTATAAAATCTGTATTCTTTTTTGTATGAAACCACAGAAGTTTCTGCTGAGTTGGCTAATCATTAGCTAATAACCAGTCAGATGTCCTTAAATGGCTTGAACCAATAAATCTCCATTATGCTTTGCTCAGGATGTGTTTGTGTGTGTACATCTGTCTGTTTTCTGAGGCACACCTCCAGCACGGTGGCAGTTTACTATTGTGCCTTAGCCTTTTCCTGTTTTGCAGGGCTGCAAGGTCACCAATAAGTGATCTTTTCAGGTCTTTCCTACATATGTGCATGGCCATCTAGATCCCCTAGAATATGTCCAAGCTTTTCAAAGCCTGCTACAGACACCTCATTTCCTACATTTTCCTTTTGAGGTTTGTTGGCCAGCCTCTTATTTGCCTCTTCTTTGATGTTAAATAATTGCTGCTGATCATTTTCTACCAGTGCCCTGAGGATAAAACTTTAGAATTATTATTCTGAGAATTTTCCAGGGAGTTTCCAAATAAGTCAAATAGTGGCAAAGATTGTTTTGTTTTGGTTTTGGTGGCAGTTGTTGTTTTGGTTTGGGTTTGTTATTGTTATTGTTTTGGTTTTTTTTTTTTTTTTTTGTACTAAGAGGTTGAACCCAGGACCTCGAAAATGCTAGGCAATTGTTCTACCTCTGAGCTGTACCTTCAACCCCTTTATTCATTTATTTTATTATTCACAGTACTGGGGGATTGAACTTGGGGCTTCATGGATCCTAGGTAAGTGCTCCACCACTGAGCCACGTTCCCCAGGCTCTTTCTTTAATTTTTTTATTTTTGAGACAGGGCTTCACTAAGTTGTTCAGGCACCTCTGGCCTTGAATCTGTGATCCTCCTGCCTCAGCCTCCCAAGTACCTAGTATTCCAGGTATGCACAATGGCATTTGGTGGTTTGGTTCTTTGGGTTTTTTGTTTTTTTGAATGGTTGGTAGTTTCTTTCTTTCTTTCCTTTCATCCCCAGATCTTTTCCTCCTTCTTATGGTACCTATACTCCTATTTCTCAGTTACTATGGTTGTGAGGCTTCTGGTTTTCAAGGCTATTGTGCAGCTAGGGAAAAAAAGAGGGAAAGGAATAGGCTGAATTACATCATGAACCTCATTGTTCTTACAAAGATTCAGTCATTTTGCTCCTTAGATTGTTGCAAGGCTTTGGTTCATTTCCAGATTTCTAAAAACAAATTTGAATTTGTCCATTTTTACCAGTGTTCTTTCCTGTTGCTTTTATAGAAAAGTGGATTTCTGGAAATCTTTCCTCTGCCATTCCAAAAGTAATTCCTCTAGGCAAGAGAATTTCACTGATTTGCTCAAGGTCTTATTGAATCTTTACAAGAACCTAAGTTTCACTTCAAATTGATTGACCTTTCTACTATGTTAACAGAAGTGAATTATAAAAAATTAACTTCATGCTGGGTGCAGTAGCACACATCTATAATCCCAGCAATTTGGGAGGCAGAGACAGGAGGATCTCAGGTTCAAGGCCAGAGACAGCTTGCATAATTTAGCAAAACCCTGCCTCAAGATAAAAAAAAAATGGGCTGAGAGTAAAGCCCAGCACTAGAGCACTTGCAAAGTATGTATAGGGCCCTGGGTTCAACCCCAGCTACCATACACACACACAAAAAAATTAACTTCATTTTGTTCAAGTTAATATATGAGTACAACTTCTGGGGAAAAGAGAGCTCATGAGAAAATTCATGATATCAACAGATACAAAGTTCTGAATTCTCAGATAATTATGCGATACAGGATGGCAACAGCTTCCTCAGCATTCAAAATAAGCCAAGAAAAATTACCAAGCAAAAAGAAAAGAGAATCTTTGATCACTAAGATGGGTTCGACTTTGTCATGTGTGAATATGTGTGCACACACAAACATGCATACACAGTAATTTCAAAACACAGAATTACAGTACATCCAGCAACCACTGTTCTATATGTAGTACATTGCACTGAAACAGAAGAAATAAGAAGGCATAACATCAACAAACAGAGGAATTGTGGAATTAACTGCACATTTTCTGGCTGAGTCACATGAAAGCTCAAATAGTTATACCATTCATTCATTCCCCCAACCCTTTTGTGCATGGTTTACAATGTGCCCAACAGTTCCACAGCAGGAAGTGCCCACTGCAACTCAGGATTTGCACCTGAGACCCAGAAACAGGAGAGGACTCCTGGCCAACCTCACCTCCACGCTGATAAACTGGCTCAATAATTCCCATTTCACCAAGAAACAGCTCAAGTACTAGAAAAGCTTGATGACTTCAAAGCCTTGCACTTGTGCTGGGCTCTGGCTGCACCTCCTGACTGGCTCACCCTTTTGCTCACTTCCTGTCTCTGGCTTTGTCCCTGAGCACATTTTGTCCTGGTTTGGGCTGTTGCCATTTGGTGCTGCCTTCAAATAGCTAAAACCCTCCCTGGGGGCAGCCTTCTCTGCTCAGCTATTTGAGGACGATGAGCCTCCAGGAACCTCACCACGCCCTACTGCATAAGGCTCTCTTTCCTGAGATACAGGTTTCAATGCTTAATGGTAGATCTTTTGTACTAAAAGAAACTTGGGACCACCATACTTTGATTCTTTCAACAAGCTTTACTTGAATAGCTGCTATCAACATGACTAAGATTGCTTGGTGGAGATTGTTGTTGTTAGGTTCCATTGAATTGGTGTCTGACTCATAGTGACTCTACATACAACAGGTGAAACACTATTGTCAGTGCTTCTCTGCTATTCATAGGGTTTTCAATGACTCATTGCTTTTTGGGACTGGGTTGCTGGGTCTTTCTCCCAAGCCTACAGCACATGGTGTTCCCAGGCAGTCTCCCATCCAAATACTAACTAGGCCTGACACTGCTTACCTTCCAAGATCTGACAGATGGGATGCCACAGTGGTACCACTGCAGGCAAAGTCTATGATGTTATTAGGTGCTGTCAAGTTGTGTCCAACTCATGGCAACACTCATATGGTTGGTTTTTTTTTTTTTTTCTTTTGTGGTACTGGGGGTTGAACCCAGGGCCTCGCACTTGCATGCCCTGCAAGTGCTGGACCACTGAGCTGCACCCCCAGCCCATTTTTTTACCTTTTGAGACAGGGTCTCACTAAGTTACTCAGACTGCCTCTGGTATCGAACTTGCCTCTGCCTCCTGGTCCGCTGGGATTACAGGTGTGCGCCACTGCACCCGGCCCTCATAGGGTTTTCAATGGTTGATTGTTTCAGGATTGCTTTGGGAGTGAATTGCCACATCCTTCTCCCCTCTTTGCAGTGCTGAGAATTGAACCTGGGTCCTTAGAGAGTGGAGAGCAGCACTCTACCAACTGAGCTAAACCCCACTCCTTGAGGGAGATAGAGCTGTTTTATTTCTTGAGCAGTTGTGCTCACAAGACCATATACATTTGTTAACACTCACAGAACAATATTCTTTAAAATGAGGAATTTACAGAATTCAAACTATACCTTAATAAGCTTAAAAAGACCAAACAAATAAATGCAAGAAAATGTAGCCACACTGCATTTCTAACCCAAACAGGGAGCCCTCACATCTGGAAGGAGACACCCACCTTCACAGCAAATTAAAGTGGAGCAAACGAGCACATTAACGTTAGGAGAGATACGTCAGTGCCTTGTGGCAGTGTCTCACTGGCTGCTGGCAGATGGAGCCACTCAGCAGGCAGATGTTGGAGAAAGGGGGCTCTGTATGTCTGAGACATAAAAATCTCACAGTGAGCACTGTCACACACTGCACCATCTTCCCATGGAAGGAAGGAACTTGCTCCCACTAGCCCCACCAACACAGGTGACAGCTGCAATAGTGACAACAGAATCTTGGAATGCAGTGGGCTCTGACACACACTGGATGACAGGCGGCCATCAGTCTCCTCCCTGGGAGCCAACAACAACAGTGTAACTGAAAATCGTTGTAAACCACGGGTGCACATTCGAGTTTGCAAAAACACGTTCAGAATAAAAATATGTCCATCCACATCTATCAAGTGACACCAAAAACACCCTGTGCTCCTGATATATTTTGATACCACAGAGAAGGAACCTGAGGGAAAGTGTCAAAATGAACGCAGCTGGCCTGGCAATCTGCTCATTCGTACACGGCCATCTGCAGTCCTTATGAGGCTTGTGGTGGGGACCCATGCAAAGGGCCCCAAGGATGCCAGAGACCCTGAGTCATCCTTGGGGACAGTGAAGGAAGAAGACCTGCTAATGTGTCGCTCTCCTTGAAGTGAGTCCTAAAACACACAGGGAAGAAAGAGAGAAGACCCAGAGGACAGAGAGACAGAGACCCAGGGAGAGAGAGTGACAAAGATAGAAGCCGAGGGGCACATGGGGAGAGAGACAAGGACAGAGAGGGAGAAACTCACGTGAAAAACAGAGAAGAGACAGAGACACAGACCATGAAGAGAAACTGAGACAGAGAAGGAGACATACAGGGAGAGTGGGGCAAACAGAGGAAGATGGGAAAAGGGACAGAGACAGAGAGAGAAGCTCAGAGAGACTGGAGAGACAGCCATGGCAGAGAGCTGAGGGGAAAGGTAACCTTGGAGATGAGCAAGAAAGGAATGTCACCTGAGCCAGGGGAGCTGTGAGTGTGGAGGAAGAGGCAATAGAAGCCCCCACTCTAGGTGCCAGGGCATCTGTCCTGTCCTGTGCCCTCCCTCTCTTTTCCCCCTGAAAGGTCCAGGGCTGGCATGGGCTTTCTGAAAATTCTAGGGGCGTCAGAGAGCCTCCAGGGTGTCTGGAGATTGGACCTGCTTTTCAGAAGGAAGATCTTGGTACCACTGGGAGGGTGGGTGGGTGAGCCAAGGGTAAGGGGACCCCCCCCCAGTGGGCAGATGTCACCCCCAGGATGGCCCAGGCAGAGAAAAGGATATTATTAATATCAGTATTGATTTTAACAGCACTTTTAACAATATTTAATACCTGCCTGGTGCTCCCAGGGAGCAGTGGCTCCCCTTCATCGGTCTCATGGTTGCACTAACCCAATTACCATCTCCTCCCCATTGCATAGGCTGCCACCTTGTCCCAGGTTCAAGGTCAGTGAACCTGAGGAAACCTGAAGAAACCTGAGGAAAGCAATGTGGGGACTGACCTTATTTTGCTGTCAGGCTGGTAACTCTGAGGACATGGCAAGTCTGCTAGCAAGGCAGGCAGGGAGGGGAAGCTGAAGACTGACCTTGAACCTGGGACAAGGTGGCAGCCTATGCAATGGGGAGGAGATGGTAATTGGGTTAGTGCAACCATGAGACCGATGAAGGGGAGCCACTGCTCCCTGGGAGCACCAGGCAGGTATTAAATATTGTTAAAAGTGCTGTTAAAATCAATACTGATATTAATAATACTGTTTTTTTTTCTGTAAACACTCCTGCTGTTTATCCTCTTACAAATAGACAAAGATGTGAGGGATGGGGCAATTTGACTCCCTGATTGGTAACTGTGGACTTCTCCTTGCTGCCCCGAGCAAAGGACCCTCAGTCAAGCTGCCAGCTGATCCCCTTTATTCCAGTGCTGGCTATATTCAAGCCACACAAGGATCACAGCTGCTTGTTCACACTCCTGAAGGTGCAGCCCAAATTGTCACTGTTTCAAACATTTTCCACTAGCCTTTTTGTTATCACAAACTTTGGTGAGCTCTAGATGACCAGGTCACCAACCCAGGCCAGACGGGGCACATTTCCACTAGTGGCCCAGCAGACAAGCTGTTATGACTGGTGCAAAAGGAACTATGCCGTGATTGGTGCAAACAGAAACCTCTATTTACTTGAGAGGTTTGCTGTGATTGGTGTAAACACCATTTCTCTGGCTAAAGAAGTAGGCTATTTGGCTCACTTAGTGCACAGGCTGGGAGACACCCTCCTGTGCTGCAACAATAGGCCCAGGAAAAGGCTTCTCTTGAGTGGTCTTTGCTGGCTTATGTTAGTATGGTCTGAGCTGGGAACATAAAGAAAGAAGCAGGAGACAGAAAAGCAGGATGATAGCAGTGGCAAGGACAGCTAAGACAACAGAGTAGCTGTGCATAGAGCTGCAGAAGTGGATAAGCAGCAGGCTACTTGACAGGTGAATGAGAGGCGAAGTCACAGACCAGCAGCCAGCAGCAGCAGCAGCAGCAGAAGGGCAATGATAGCTGCTTCCCGATCGGTAGCAACAATGACAGCGACCACAACAATAAGCAGCAGCTGAACAGTTTCACAAAGCAACCTGGGCAGGAAGAAGAGGGACGGTGGAAGAGAGAGAAAGGGTTCCCAAGATAAACTGCTCAGGGATACAGATGCTGCCAAAGACCAGCACTTGAAGGGCTTCTTCTTGCCTACCCACCATTTCTATCCAGGTAGTGCAAAAGACCCCAGCTGTGATTGATGACAGCCATAGAACCAGAAGGACCAGTGAACCCACCAGAAGGGGCACCACAAGGGTTCCTGGGACAGCCAGGTGTGGTGGACCCACTGTGGCAACAGCACTCAAGAGGTAGAGGCAGAAGGAACCGAGTTCAAGGACAGCCTGGGCTACACAGTAGACCCTGTTGATTAAAAAAAAAAAAAAAAAGTGCCTGGGATTGTCCTAGTTTGGATAGACTGAGAAGACACCGACCTACTAACAGCAGCAGCAGATAAAGAAATTAGACACTACATTTCCTGCACCTGAATGCACCCATTTCTTGTTAGGTACTATCAAGTCAGGTCCAACTCATAGTGACCCTATACACAATACAACGAAACACTTCCTGACACTGCCACACCCAGCACTATGTCAGTGCTTCTCTGCTGTTCACAGGGTTTTCAATGGTAAATTGTTTCAAGAGTGGATTGCAAGGTCCTTCTCCCTAGCCTGCAGCACCTGGAATTCCCAAGTGGTCTCTCATCCAAGGACTAACCAAGCCGACCCTGCTTAGCTTCTGAGATCAACCGGAATCAGATACCAGGCTGCATGTGCACCCACTGCAGTTTTAGGTAATTTACATATACAAGTGGAACTGGGATTTAGCTCAGTTGGTAGAGCGCTGCTTTGCAGTCACTGAGGGCCTGAGTTCAATTCCCAGCACCACAAAAAATGGGAGAAGTATGTGGCAATCCATTCCCGAGGCAATCCCAAAACAATCAGCCATTGAAAACCCTATAAGGGTCGCTGAGTGGGGCACAACTCAACAGCACCTAACAACAACAACAATGTATATGGTCAGCCCTCTGTATCCACAGGCTTCATACCTGCAGGTTCAACAAATGATGCTTAGAAAGTATTCAAAAACTAAAACTTTGTGCTAAACTTTCTTTCCTTGTCATCATTCCCTAAGCAAGACAGTATTGCAAGTATTTACATAGCATTTACCTTGTGTTAAGTATTCTGAGTAATCTAGAGAAGATTTAAATTGGATGGTAATATGTAAACGGTACACCATTTCATGTAAGGCGCTTGAGTGCTTGTGGATTTTGGTATTCACCGGGGGCCTGGAACTGGTCCCCCTTGGATACTGAGGGACACCTGAATCTACTTTAAGTCTTACAACAATGCAGCGATGTTCTAGAACTTCAAAGACAAAATGTAAACTGGAATCTGAAAAGAAGGGCCTAAAATAGCTTGGAATAAAGATAATTATAAATAGGATGGCAAGAAGATCAATTATAGATATATAGAAAATCATGGATTTGAAAACAAGCAAGAGCTAGCATTTGCCTGTTCACTGTCTGAGGCTCGGTACTCTCCCTTTTACATATATTCTCTTACTTAAATCTCACAACAAACAATAGGGAAGGTGCTATAGTCCTCCCCCATCCATAGAGGTTATTTTCTAGATCCTCAGTACATGCCTGAAATGACAGATAGTACCAAATTCTGTATATACTATTTTTCCTATATTTCTGTATTTACAATAAAGTTTAATTTAGGCAAAGTAAGAGATTAACAACAAAGTATAATAAAATAGAGCAACTATATTAATATACTGTAATAAACTGTGTGCATGTGGTGCCCCCCTCCAAACTTTCCAGTTGTGCTGTTCCCACTCTCTTCCTGTGATGTTAGATTTTGTGATGCCAATGGGATAAGATGAAGTGAGGGGACAGCCCTGGCAGGGTAACGTAGTGTTCAGCCACTATGTGAGTCACTTGAACACAAGCTCTGCAATGCTTCCAATGTCACCTGATAACTAAGATGGTCACAAGTGACCAGGTGGCATGCTCCAGCATGGATACAATGGACTCAGTGATGACTCCAGCCAAGACTTCATCATGCTACCCAGAATGACACACAATTTAAAATGTACACATTATTTACTTCTAAAATTTTCCATCCAATATTTTTGGGCCGCAGTTGACCACAGGTAATGAAAAGTGTAGAAAGTGAAAGCAGATAAGGGTCGACTGCTATATGTTTGTTACACTTTTTTTTCATATTCAAGGTAAGGGCCAGTGAGGCTGGAGTTGGCATTCTAGCCCTCCTCTCTGCCTCTGAACATGGTGGCATGAAGCTTCACACCACTTTCATCCTGCACCTGTTTTACCGTTTGGCCACAGCGACACATGCATGGGCATATGGGGACCTCCTGGGAGAGGAGGGCTCAGCCCATTAAGATTCCCTATCAGACTGTGGCAGGGGAGGGATGTCATACAGGCAGCAGAGAGACTTGCAAAGTAGACGTGGGAAAGGAAGACCAGCTGCTGAAGTCCATCCCTCACGCCTTCCAGAGCTCATTCCCAAGTTTCCACCTCAGGAACCAAAAGCTCACCACAACCTAATTTCTATAGGAGGACTCCTCTTCAGAAGTCTGATGTCGCCAAATCAGTTTGCTATGGTTTTACACAATCAGTAACTTTTGCTTTCACTTATTAAGTTCAACATTCTGCTGAGAAACAGAGTACTTTTAAACTTTCACATTTAAAAGAATTTTCACTATGCATACACAATTTAAGCCGTTGTAAGCAGTGATCCAAATTTTATAACTAGTTATCCAGTGGTCCATTTTCATAACTAGTCTATGGTCCATTTGCAAAATTAGTTATTCTGTTGTTTATTTTCATGACTAGTTATTCAAGGTAGTTCCACTGTACTTAATGTTTATGTGTGAAAATGTGTTCTGTAGACTTTTCTTGTTTCATGAAACATTAGCTCAAAAATTAGCATTACTACTGGGATTTAGCCTGCAGCTGTAGCACTGTGGCATCCCATCCTGCCAGATCTCAGAAACTAAGCAGGGTCGGACCTGGTTAGTACTTGGATGGGAGACCGCCTGGGAATACCTGATACTGTAGGCCTGGGAAAAGGACCCAGCAACTCACTCCCAAAGATCAATCTGCCATTGAAAGCCCTATGAATAGCAGAGAAGCACTGACAATAGTGTTT
This sequence comes from Pedetes capensis, assembly GCA_007922755.1. Classification (NCBI taxonomy): domain Eukaryota; kingdom Metazoa; phylum Chordata; class Mammalia; order Rodentia; family Pedetidae; genus Pedetes; species Pedetes capensis. The sequence goes on along the minus strand of VMDO01019494.1, from coordinate 21,408 downwards.
CTCCTGTTGTATGAAGTAGGGTCACTATGAGTCGGATACCAACTTGACAGCACCTAACAACAACAACTGGGATTTACATTTATAAAACTCTTAGGAATGTATACATTGATAGAATAAGAAGATGGTTGCTTGTAGAAGAGACTTCTAAATGACCATCAAATACTAATTGTTAGTGTAATTCCAATATAATACTTCAGAATGATTATTTTCTTTATCCTGTTATAATTTAAAGGAAAGTCACTTAAATGCACTGCAAGTTTAATTGTTTAATTGTAATGAAACAACAGGATCCTTTAATTTCATAATATTCAGAACTTCAGGTGAATTTTTATGCTGTGGTTTATGTTCCACTTAAGTACTACTTTGTTTCAGAGGAATAGCAGAAATTTCTCCCCACTTACCAGCAATAATGGTAGACTTCATAAGATTAAAAGGAACATAACTTCCAATCGGTCTCACTAGTTAATAAAAATCTTTTATTAACTACCATTTTAAAATGGCAATTCCTCATTGCTTTCCAGGGAAGTGTTCTTAATGTTACTTGTTCTAAATTCTCCAAGGTGTCAAGATTAAAATATTTAGAACTTGAGATTGATTAGATATTTAAAAGAACATTGTACACCTTTGGTTATGTAAAGTTCATCAAAGAAGTTAAAAAAGATAAATTAAAATTCTGTGGCCAGACAGGCACTACAATGCATGCCTATAATCTCAGCAACTCGAGAAGCTGAGACTGTCTTCCAGAGGCAGGAGGATCATGAGTTTGAAGCTGGAGGCAGCCTATGCAATTTAGCAAGACCTGTCTCAAAATAGAAAATAAAAATAAAAAAGGGGTGAGGAATACAGCATGTGTGAGGCCTGAGTACTGAAAAAAAAAAATTCTCAATCCCTGAGTACTCAAAAAAAAAGTACATAGAGTGGACATTAAAGATTAGATCAGTTATTCCTATTAGAATCCCAGTGTGGTTCTTTACCATTTGGTTTCGTATCAACTTGACAAAAATAAAGGGAAATAAACAAAAAAAAACTACAATTGAAAATATTTAAAATATTTACAATTGATTCCCCTATATTGTTTCGTAGAGCTCACATAAAACGTCAACAAAATGTATTCAATGTTGTAATGTGTATATACACACATGTGCACTCACATTATCTGTGGTACTGTGGATAGATCCTCAGGCCTTGAGCTAGGCAGGATCTCTACCACAGAGAAACATCCCCAGCCCCTCCTCCTTTTTTGAAACAAGGCCTCACTGTCTCTGGCTTTGAACTTGTAATCCTTCTGCCTCAACCTCCCAAGTAGCTTGGATTCCAGTCTTATGCCACAGGGCCAAGCTCACAATATATTTTTAAGATGCAGTGAAATTTTACTTTGCTAGAATTCACTCAAGCAAGCATTTTCTGTATCATTGGTTTTGTTGATTTATTTCCTTCTAAAAGCAAATATGTATGTAGTAATAATATTGCTTCTAATGGTTTTGTTCTCCCATTAATTACACTGGACATATGTTTGTACAATAATTAAGTAGTTTACTTACTAATTGGTATTTATCCACCCATAAAGACTTTAGTGAAAATTCACAGGCTGATCTGATTACTAAAACAACAAGACTTGGCAGTTTAAAAGTGAAAAAAAGCTATGCAGAAAATAGGTGGAAAAATCAGTGGATCTAATGCTTATTAAGTTTATCATGAAATTAATCAACCAAGACAAATATCCAAACTGACTTAACCTACCGCTCCATCCATGTCCACGCAAATGGACGCCAGAGTTCTGTTTGCCAGGCCCTGGGAAGTGCCTTACTCAGAGTCTTCACAAGCTCATCTGGGTCCCCCTAACGATGACTCCCTTCTTCCCTAGACTTCACTCCGACACCTTGGAGCTGATTCTGTACTGGTCTTGTCCTTGGGCCTTGTCTTTGGTCTGCCTGGTCAGGTCAGCAGGTGTCCTCCACCTCTGGTATCTGATCACTCTGGCCTGTCCTCCACAAGAGTCCTGTCAAGTTGGTTTAGGAAGAGCTATTCGATTTTTGACATCCTTTCTTAACAACCTCCCATTCGCTGACCCCACTCACTCGGCTCATTGGCTGTATGCCCCCAGCCACACCTGCTGTTTTCAGACACATCAAGTAAGTCCTGAATGAAGTCTTCCTTATTGTTTTACAAGTGTCTGAATAATCTTTTCTACCCCCTCCCCAGCCATGGTTCTGTTAAGTGTCCTCCAAAGGCCCATATGTTAAGGATTTGGTCCCCAGAGCATGGCAATATTAGGAGAGGTGCAATATCTAAGAATTGGGGCCTACTGGGAGGTTATAGGTCCCTGGGGTGTGACCTCAAATGGGATCAGGGGAATCTAGCCCTTTCCATCTCTCTTTCACTTCTCAGATCTCATAGGGTAAATGGTTTTGTTCCACCACTACACACTCCTGCCATGATGTGCTGCCCATCACAGGCCCAAAAGCAATGGCTGAAACCTCCAAAACCATGAGACAAAATAAGTCTTTTCTCTTTTTAAGTTGGTTGTCTCAGGCATTTGTTACAGTAACAGAAAACTAACATATTCTTCTTTTTTTCTTGTTGTTCTGGTTTTAATGTTGTTCATTAACCCAGTAACAAATGTCCAACATAGTCCATGATATATGGCCCTTCTACACCTTACAGCTAGCAACTTACAGTGTTTCACTACAGGTTTATACAAGTCTTGTTTCAAATCTTTAATGTTTTCACATTAAGGTAAAAGTAAAGGTAGAAAGTAATATGTGCATTAACCACTCAGTTCTTATGTGATGTCTTATAGCCACAATAGTGGTAATCTCTAAAATGTCTGTTAAATAACATTGCTTCTGGTTTGGGGAAGGGACTCAACAGTAGAGCACTTGTCTAAAGTTTCATTCCAAGTACCTCAAAGTAAATTCATAGATAGATCGATAGATCTATAGGCAAAATCACCACTTCTTCCCAAAGTGGAAAAACAGGTTCCAATTTTGCACTGTTCACTCAATAGGGTGACTATCAACAAGTCATTTAACTTCTCTGAGCCTGTTTACATATTTTTATAATAGTGACATTATTGTCTACATTGTAGTATTATTGGGAGAATTTAGAATGTTGATAGATATTGAGTGCTTGGGATGACATTTTGAATGCAACAATTCCCAACAAAATATTATCAACCATTAACAAAAAGAAGAGGTCAAATTTGTTTTCCAACTTTACATTATCTTCTCAAGTTTCTAATTGACTTTCATATCACAAATATACCCCCTACTAAGCATACTTGCTTGCCGAGTTCAGCAGAGATAAACTGAAGTGTGTTTTGTTGTTGTTGTTGTTGTTGTTTTCCTTTGGGAGGATTTTTTTCTTGCAGCACTTGGGGGTTGAACCCAGGGTGTCACACATACTTTGCAAGTGTTCTACCACTGAGCTGCACTGCCAGCCTAGTTTTTATTTATTTATTGTTTATTTTGAGTCAAGGTCTCACTAAGTTACTGCCTCTGCCTGGAAATCGTGTTCCTCCTGGTCCCACCTCCAGAGTAGCTGGGATCACAGGCTGCACCATGGCACCTGGATGAAGTTATTCTTTAGGAAACTTGGGAAAAAGACAAAACAAATAAAAATCTAGAACCAGAGATGACAGCCATGGAGCAAGTGTGTACAAACCCAAGACTGCAAATAAACACTCATCAGTAAGTTAGCAAGCAGATGCTAGGAGCAGTGGTACACACCTGTAATCCCAGCGACTAGGGAGGCAGGGCAGGAGGATTGCAAGTTTGAGACGAGAGGCAGACTGTGCAACTTAACAAGAACCTGTCTAAAAATAATAAAAAATGCTGCACCCCCCCAAAAAAAATTAGCAAACCAGCTAAACTGTCTGACTTTGTATTCCTTTACAAAACTTGCTCGATACTAGGAACTGCAGAGGTAGGGGCTTTGGGATGGTGATCACAAAGTGTTCTTGCACTGCTGCCCAGTGTCTGCTGCACCCATTCCTCAGCCCTGACCTTTGGCTTCCCTGAATCACCATTTAACATGGTCAACCTGATATCTTGATTATTCTATCACTCCTTAACAGAGTTTAAAAAAAAAAAAAAAGACTAAACAACAACAATCTACTGAGCTTCAATGGATCACTATTTGTTCCATATTCATAACTTCTCAAAAATATTATTATTACAAGAGAAGCAGCAGGCTCCAGGAGACAGGGCATCTCGCCTACAAGGTCAGAACTGGAAATGTGCATTGCCAAGATCTAAACTCAAGCAAGGAGGCTTGAAACCCAGCGCCTTCTCCTCTGCTCTGCAGCCTCCCCCGTTTTCCCTTGTAAGGGAAAGATAATGATCATTCTTAAAATAGCTCTCAGCTCTTCTTTTTGGCATTCTAATTGTTGCCAGAAGCTGTATTTTACTTATGAGTCAGTTCTTGCAAGAATCCTTTTCCAACAATATGTTCTTTTGCTTGCTAAAGAACACAGTGAATTGTGTTAATAACAGTTCTGAGATTTTAAAATGGCAAAACCTGACAACCTAGGAAGACCTTTCATGTTATTAACTAGTTTTTGTTGAATCTAGACTTTATTTTCCATATCAGGGGTATTACCCAGTCTTGGCTCTCATAGGATTCTAAAAAACTATATCCACTTATCATTGAAATAAAGGAGATTTTTTAAAATAAGTAACCACTAATAAAAAGGAGGCCTGCAGCCATACCACTGTGGTGTCCAATCCTGTCAGATCTCAAAAGCTAAGCAGGGTTGGGCCTGGTTAGTACTTGGATGGGAGACCGCCTGGGAACACCATGTGCTGTAGGCTTGGGAGACGAACCCAGCAGCCCACTCCCAAAAATCAATCTGCCATTGAAAACCCTATGAATAGCAGAGAAGCACTGAAAATAGTGTTTCCCCTTTTGTGCATAGGGTCACTATGAGTCGGACACCGACTCAATGGCACCTAACAACACCACCAAAAAAAAGGGAGGGTAGAGCCAAAGATAACACTATAGTCAGATTATGGGAAAAGATGGATACTTCATGTTCCTAAGGGTGCAATTTCTCACAAGTACACATGATCCATGCAATGAAAACACGCCCTCCCTGCTATGCACAGCATATCAACAAATCCCAAACGTAGAGGGCTCTGGCAGCCAGAGGGGGAGGGAAGAGACAAAAAGGGACACGGTAAACTTGGAGCTACCAGGGGCAACGTGGCAGAGCAGAGTACAGTGATGGGGGAGCATGGTGAGCTGGGGCTGTCAAGGGCAACCCACCTCCTCCCTGGAAAAAGCCAGTCCCCACAGAAGGCAGCCCAGGCAGCAGAAATGAAGGAGGAGAAGAAACAACAGCGCTGACAGCTTAAACCCCTCAGCCTGCTCCAACAACTATGTGTACCAAGGAATTCTACCTCATGCCCCTGCTTTCCAAGACATTTGCCATTGGCCACCAAACCACCAAATGACAGCTGGCTTCATTCCTTGTTCACTTGTGACAGTGGTAGTAGGCAAATTGGATCAAGTTTGATGACCACAAATGAAAGGCAAGCAGTGATATCACTTGGTATTTGGAGGGTGCAAGGTGGCATCCGCACCCTCGCCTTTCAAAACATTGCCCCCAATTCATCCTATGATTATCATTCGAGAGCATGTCAGAAATGCAGAATCTCAGGCCCTCCTAAGAGCCATGCATGCAGAGCATCACTCAGAACAAGATCCTCCCTCAACTGCACCCACAATAAAGCTAGGTGGGCTCTGCACTAATGAGGAGACAGGTCAGAGGCATTAAAATTAAATCATATGGGGCTTGGGGGATGGCTCGGTGGTAGAGGACTTGCCTAGCATGCACAAGGTCCTGTGTTCCAGCCCCAGCTCTTCCAAAAGAATGAGAAAGACAGAGAGAAGGGGAGGGTGGGTAAGGAGGAGGAAGCAAATTTTTTTCTTCAAAGAAAATTCTCAGACACTCAAAAATATATGTGCAAATTCCTATGGTTCTAAGGACCTCAGGTCAAGAAACACTGTTCTAGGGGAATGTATGTATTCATGTTTACCTTAAACACACAGACCTTTAGCAAATGGAGCCCTTGTTCGGGCTGCTCCAACAAATTGGGTACCTATGAGAATCCTCTTCCCCGGTATCTTCACACAATGGAAGGGCTTAGGAGCTCTGGGATGTCCTTTTTAAGGACACTAATCTCACTCCTGAAGGCTCTGCTTTCATGACCTTTAAAAGTCCCCATCTTCAAATACCATCAGACTGCAGGTTAGGATTTCCACTTGTGAACGTCAGGGAACGGTGTGAGGGGGCATATCCATGCTCAGTCTGTAGCCTGTGGGTTAAATAAAGTATTAATATTATACATGTATGGTTTGGAAAGATGTCCTCAATAAATAAGAAAGTGTCTACTCTCTAGGTGAAAACACAGGACTGAGGAAAGTAGGGAGGAAGACCTTACTAGCCATGCTTTGGGCAGCTGTGCCAAGGCGGGGCATACACCTGCACGCCACCTCAATGTGCTGTTTCTAACACGTTGTCTAAATGTGTTAAAGAATGACCACAAGCTGGGCGTGGTGGTGCAGGCCTGTAATCCCAGTGGCTCGGGAGGTGGAGGCAGGAGGATCGCAAGTTCGAGACCAGAGGCAGTCTGCATAATTTACTGAGACCCTGTCTCAAAAAGTAAAAAAAATGGGCTGGGGGCGCAGCTCAGTGGTCCAGCATTTACAAAGCACGCAGGCACCAGGCCCTGTGTTCAACCCCCAGGACCAAAAAAAAAAAAAAATGACCACAACCGGCCGTGGTGGCACAAGCCTGTAATTCCAGCCTCAGGACTCTGAGGCAGGATGGCCAGACCCTGTCTCAAAAAATATAAGTAAATAAATAAAAATTAAAAAGACGAAATATGGCCACCACAGAAGGATCAGTGTGGCTCATGTGGCCTTGGATTGATAAGTCACCATCAGCGGAAGCCTGAGTCCCTCCCCACACAGCGGTGTTTTGACCCTTCCTCCAGTAGTATGGGGTTTAGTTTCTTCCTATTGATTCACTTTAAGTTTTTTTTCCCAGTTCTCACTTTCTTTTACTGGCCTTCCTTGTAGATAGAAACTCCCGCTTGGTTTAGTGGCATATAGTTATCCCCATATAAAACATGTTTCTTAAGATCTTCCTCCAGGGAAAGGAAAGGGTCGAGGGAGCTCTGTGACCATGGGGCGGATTCAGCATGGCCTTCCCGGGCAAGCGGCGCCTCCATCCACTGGCCACGGGGGCATGGGAAGCTCTTGGTTCCTTGCTACTCATCTGCATGGTCAGCTAATGGTTCTCTCACCTCATAAGCGACTCCAGACCACGAGAAAAGGAAAAGGAAGCCACATGAGAGCAGGGGGTGTGCAGATGGAGGCTCACTCTCCCTGCCTGCCTGGGAAGATACTCCTGCTGCTCCCCTCCCTGCCTACGCCCCACCTCCACCTTCCCTCCCCTCTTCTTCCTCCCCACCACCCTGCCCCCAACTCCCATGCCTGCCACCTCTGCATAGCACTTTTTCGCCTGTGTTTCATCGGGGCTCAGCCAGTCATTATGTGCTGGCCAGGAGCTCCAGTGGAGCACAGAAATGAGATTGGCTCCGCCCACTGGTGTCTGTGGTCTCGGCTAAACACACAGAGAGGCCTGGCGTGGCGGCGGACACCTGTAATCCCAGCGACTCGGGAGGCAGAGGCAGGAGGTTCTCAAGTTTGAGGCCAGAGGCAGCCTGTGTAATTTAGCAAGCCTTGTAGTAGTCAATTATCTGACCAGATGTTTGTAGGGTCAATTCTCCCATAGAAGAATATTTTCAGATGATTCAAATATTTATTGAATACATTGTTCTGCACAAGAATACTTATACCTTCTTCTCAGTCTCTTCTCGTATGTACTGAAGTGTGCTGTTACAGTCTATATACTATAGACTATACAGTCTATAGTACATAGTATATAGTATATAGTATATAGACTGTATAGTCTATAGTATATAGAGCATGTGCTCACTCCTTTACATGTTAAGTAAAAGGACTTCAGCCTATGAGATGCCATCTTCAAGACATGCTATCTATTTTGTAGCCAAGATTACCCAACAATGACTTTCTGGAGGTAACAGAACCTTAGCCCAGAAAATTTTCCTTACAGACAGAAAATTTTATTTATTGGTTTATAAATGTCCTGAGCATGTCAGTTTCCCTACTGAGCATTCCCTCTGCACTCAAGTTAAGAAGCTGGACAAACTAAGATTTTAATATTACTAAAGCAAATTGACTTATAAAAAAGGTATAGCACTCTTGGGCCTGCAGTGGCTGGTGAGTCAGGCAATAGGCAAGATGCAGACCTGTTTGTCATTTTATAAAATTAGAGTTAAAATGCAATGTTGCATAATTGTGGGTGTAGTAATCAGATTTCTATCACTGCAACAAAACACCTGAGAGAATCCACTGAAAGGGAGAGATACTTCCTTGGCTCATGGTGTCAGAGGGTCCATCCATGGTCCCTTGGCCCCATTGCCTTGGCCTGTTGTGGCTCAATGCGTCGTTGCAGGGGCATGCAGCAAAGGAGGCTGCTCAATTCATGGCAGCCAGGAGCCAAAGAGAGAGGAAGCAAAGGGGCTGGAATCCTAATACTCCCTCAAGGGCACAGCCCCAGTGACCTAACTTCCTCCTCCTAGTCCCCACCTCCTAAAGGTTCCACACCTCCCAATAGCGCCATCAGCTGGGGACCAATCCTTCAACATATGGGCCTTAGGGAAACATTCCAGGTCCAAATCATGACAATAGGCGTGGTTTCTTCTTGGGTAGAAAGCATCAGGACAGTTTTTAAGTTAATGTAGCTTAGTTGGAGACAAGCTAGACTTCAGTCCTCAATTTCTTTTGCAAAAAGATAAGTTCTTAAGCCATAAGCAAGGGGTGCTCAGGACTAGCTGGCACTGGGTAGCTGTGCACGCTTCTAACACTGGGGATTCAGGTGCTTTAATATGCTCACCTTGATATATACACAGTACCAGACACTGCAGAAAATCGAATTAGGTGGCTGAGTCCCATAACACTAATGCCTCTTCTAATGGAAAGTGAAATGATTTGGAATAGTTGTCCTTAGGGAAGAAACAGAACAGAAATTGAATAACTAATCCTAGCTATATGTTTTTGCTTAGCCTTCTGGGGTGTTCACATTATGCATTTAAAGCCATATAGAGGTCACTCCAGCTGTAATGAAGTCAGTAAGCCAAAAAATATAAAAACTTAAATTTAAATTTAAAAAACCCAGGATACTCTGAATTTTACTTTTTTCCTACTCATGCATTACTATATGTAAAGCACATAGAAACAATCCCCTACTATTTTTGATAGGAGATAAATAGAAGATAAACTAACAGAAAACCATTACTAAAATATGATGAACATCTGAATTTGGGGGAAAGACAATCTCTATGCAGGGTAAAAAGCCATAGGGAATAAGAATTCTGAACCAAGGTGCCTCAATTAGACAGATAGCCAAATTCCTACCATCACATCAGTATGAATGATCTGTTTTAGGAAGGTTTAGAAGTAGACTCATTGGAAAGAAATTGTTCCAAAAAAAATCAATTGGAAAAAAATGTAAATTAGCAGGCACTTGCTAATAGAATGAATAATGGCATAATACAAGTAGTCAGAAGTTTCTGTAAACCGTACTTAGTTTAGCAAACATAAAGTTTTTTTGAGACTAAAATCTTTACTCTAGCAAGAAATAGACATATGTTTAAATAATTTTACTTCCTATGTTAACTCTGAAAAAACATTTCAATGAGACATCATTCCCTATTTGTTAATGTGAGAAAACTCCATGTAAAACTACTAAAGAACCACATTGCATATGCTACCAGTGAAAATCTAATTACTTCTCCTTGACAAATTATGCTTTTTTATTGTTTTGTGAATTCTTAAATTGATAAGAATAGTGCACCCAGACTAGAATCTCATTCACAGATTTTATGTTCTTTCACATTTGTTATAAGGGCAATGTAAAAATCATTGTGAGTAGCAAAATAACCCAGGAGTCTTTCGATAGTTCATAAACATTAAGTAGAAAACATGACAGATAGCCTGGTTGATGTGCTGCTCTTCTAGTGAACCAGCATCCTCCATCTCTTTGTTTCTTCTTGTATATGAGCATTGCTCCTAATTGCATCAATATTACATGGAAGCAAATGCAATTTGCATCTAGTAATAAAAGATAAAGAATGCGTGAACACACAATAAACAGTATGCTCGTTCATCAGTCGTGCACTTAGGAAGCATGGAAATTTTTTCTAGCAGTTATAAGCCTTCATTTTGTAATGTTTCCCTTTACAATGTTGCAGCAAATTTCAAAGCAGAGAATGGTATATTTGGAAAAAATACAATATTTTATTACCCGAAGCAATTGAAAAAACAAAACAACTCATTTAGCTTCTCTTTTTAGTAGGAAAAAGTACATTTCTATTAAAATTCCAATGTATTCACATACATATCTTTTACTTATTGAAATAATATAAATGTGCCAGAATACAACATTTCTGTGATCACAAAGTTAAAAATGAACAACAAAGATATATTTCAAACACCAGTAGCCATTTATTTCTCTCAGGCAAGTGGTCTTCAATGAAAATCCCAGTTTTACCATCCAAACAATCAGTGGAATTAAACATTTTAGATGGAACAAAATGCTTCTAGCATGCACTTAACCACTGTAATTCACAATTTCTAAAACCTGTTCTCACTCTAACTCTAGAATTCACTATTTTGATTTTCTTACAAACAGTATAATGCTGGTAGTTGTACCAGCCCAGGGACTTGAATGACATAATTAGATTGGTTCATTAGATAATGCTTAAGGACAGGTATTTTCAAAGTGTGATTCAAAGGAATTAACATGATGTTATTTTTATTTGATAATATGTTAGCTATTGTTAAGTTGTTGTTAGGTGCCATCCAGTCAGGTCTGACTCATAGGCACCATATGTACAACAGAGTGAAATACTCCCTGATTCTGTGCCAGGCACATGACGTATTTTATGTTTAAGCCCATGGTTGAAGACACTGTGTCAATCCATCTAGTTTATGGTCTTCCTATTTTTGTTGACCAGCCACTCTCCCAAATATGATGTCCTTCTCCAGGGATTAGTCCCTCCTGACTACATGTCCAAAATATGTAAGACACAGTCTAGCCGTCCTGACTCCCAAGGAGCATTCTGGGTGTACTTCTTCTAGGACAGATCTGTTAGTTCTTTTGGCATTCCATGATATATTCAATATTTGTCTCCAACACCATAATTCAAAAGCATCAATTCTTCTCCTGTCTGTCTTATTCAATATATAGCTTTCACAACCATGTAATGTGACTGAAAATACCATGGCAAGAGTCAGGCACACCTTCATCTTCAATGTGATATCTTTACTTTTCAACACTTTAAAGAAGTCTTTTGCAACAGCTTTTCCCAGTGCAATGTATCTTTTTATTTCTTGACTGTTGCTTCCACAGTTTTTGATGGTAGAATCAAGTAAAGCAAAATCTTGAACAACCTCAATCTTTTCTCCATGCATCAAGAAGCTGCTTACTGACCCCTTTGTAAGGATTTTTGTTTTGTTTGATGTCGAGGTGCAATTGATACTGAAGGCTGTGTTCCTTGATCTCCATCAGTAAATGTTTCAAATCCTCTTCAGTTTCAGCAAGCAGAGTTGTATCATCTGCAAAATGCAAGTTGTTAATAAGTCTTTCTCCAGTCCTGATGCCATGTGCTTCTTCATAAAGTCCAGCTTCTCAGATTATTTGCTCACCAGAGATTGAAGATGTATGGTGAAAGGATATAGCCCTGGCACACACTTTTCTTGACTTTAGGCCAGGCAGTGTTTCCTTGTGCTGGTTGAATGAGTGCCTCCTTGTCCATGTACAGATTCCTCAAGAGTATAATTAAGTGCTCTGATATGCCCATTCTTTGCAGTGTTATCCATAATTTGTTATGATCCACACAGCCAATGCCTTCGCATAGTCTATAAAACATAGATAGACATTTTTTTGGTATTCTCTCCTTTCAGCTAATATCCATCTGATATTAGCAATGATGTGCTTAGTTTTACGCCCTCTTCTGAATCCAGCTTGGTTTTCCAGCAGTTCCCCGTCTGTTTTAGCTCAGTTGATAGAGTGCTGCTCCACTCTCTCTGAAGACCCAGGTTCGATCCTCAGCACTGCAAAAATGAGAAGAGGACATGGCAATCCATACCCAAAGCAATCCCCAAACGGTCAGCCATTCAAAACCCTGTGAGGGGTGCTATGAGTCAGACCCAACTCAATGGCACCTGAAAACAGCAACAACCCTGTCTATATACTGCTGCAGTCGCTTGTAAATAATCTTTAGCAAAATTTTGTTTGTATGTGATATTAATGATATTGTTTGATAATTTCCACATTTGGTTGGATCCCTTTCTTGAGAAAATATAATAACAATTAGTAATAAATGTGTGTTAGTTACTTTTGCATCACTGTGACTAAATATCTGACACAAACAAGAGAGGAGAGACTTATTTTGGCGCATGATTTCAGATGGTTCAGTGTCTGGTTGCTTGGCTCCACGTACTTTGTACTTGGCAGTGTACTTTGGAAGCAGAAGCATATGAAGAGGAGGTTCTTCACCTCATGGCAGATAGAAAGCAGAGAAAGAGGAAAAAGCCGGGGACCAAGTATAAACTTTAAAAGCATGTCCCCAGGGACCTACTTCTTCCAGCTAGGCCTACCTTCTAAAGTTTCTACCAACTCCCAAAATACAGCCACCAGTTGAGAGCCAAGAATTCAACACTTGAGCTTTTGTGGGACATTTCATATTCATATCACAACATTCTTTCCCTGGCCCCCCAAAAGCAAAATGCATTCAGTCCATTTCTATGAGTCCCCATAACCTTAAGTGTTCCAACAATGTTCCAACTTTAAATTCAAGCTGGGCACAGTGGTGCCTGTAATCCCAGCTACTCAGGAGACAGAGGCAAGGGTTCAAGGTGGGAGGCAGCCTGTGCAATTAAGGGACACTCTGGCTCAAAACCAAAAGCTAAAAAGGGATGGGGTATAGCTCAATGGTGGAGCATTTGCCTAGCATATATCACGCTCCCTGGGTTCAAACCCTCAGTGTTGAAAAAAAGGGGGGAAAAAAGCCCAAATTCAAAATCTCCTCTGAGACTCAAGACAACTCTTAGCTGTGAACTCCTGTAAAATAAAAGACACAAGTTGGATACTTCCAACATACAATGGCATGAAGTAAACATTCCATTCCAAAAGGGAGAAACAGAGGAATAGCAAGGAAGGATCAGACCAAACACAGACTGAAACCCAGAAGGACAAACTTTAAATCCTGTAGCTCTTTGTCTGGCACGTGGGGTATATGGTGTCATAATGTGAGCTCCAATGGGCTTGGGCAGCCTCATCACTGTGGCCTTGCCAGTTCCAGGCCACATGGCCTCTCTTTTGGGCTGGCTCCACTCATTGCCTGCAGCTTTATTTGGGACACATTTCATGTTCCCAGCATTTCCAATTTCCTTGGATATCCATTCCAGCTTTGGCTTCACATATTGTTCTTTCAGGAGCTTCCTGTAGGGATTCTGACCCTACCACACATGGCCTGGCCTTGATGTCTTTCTTTGAAATCTAGGTAGAAGCCTTCATGATCCCACAGCTCTTGGACTCTGTGTGTCTACAAAACCAGCATCTTGTGGGTGATGCCATGGTGTGCTGCCAGCCTGATCAGTAACCAGACCCACTCAGACCCTGGCTACATCAGCCTCTGAGTGCCTGGGCAGCAGAGCACAGTGAAACAAACCCTAGGGAAATACTTCCCTAGGCTTCCCTTTGTGAGCAGGGTGCCCCAGAGGCACACTCTTCTAGAGGAAAAGTATTTCAAATGAGTTTGCTCTTTCATACCCTTGAGTCTACAATAGGTAGGTGTTGACCAATTCCTGAGAGGTCATCTTTGCTATGGTCCTTCAGGGTTTGAACTTAGAGCCTGGTATATACTAGACAAGTGCTTTACCATTGAACTGCATGTCCGGCCCCTTTTTTATTTTTCATTTTGAGACAAGGTCTTACTAAGTTGCAGAGGCTGCCTCTGGCCTCAAACTTGTGATCCTCCTACTTTTCTCAGCTTTTATTCTATTTCCTTAATACATGTCATAAACCAAAGGTTACAGACTAAAGGAAACCTACAAATAGGCATGGCTTCACTTGGAACTTTTGCCTTTCAGGTGTTGGGTTTTATTGTTTGCTCTTTTGTTTTAGCACGGAGGGTCAAACCCACTGCTTGGTGCATTCTAGGCAAGGCTTCTAGCATTGAGCCATATCCTCAGCCCTTGGTTGTTTTCATATTTATATTTTGTTTTGGTTTTTTGTTTTGTTTTGTTTTGCTTTGCAGTATTGGGGGTTGAACCCAGGGGTTTGTGCATGCTAGGCAAGCTCTACCACTGAGCTGCAGCCACAGCCCCTATTTTATTTTTTTTGTTTTGAAACAAGGTCTCACTAAATTATGCAGGCTGCCTCTGGCCTCTAAATCATGATCCTCCTGATGCAGCCTCCTGAGTCACTGGAATTACAGGCAAGCTCCATGGCACCCAGGTCAGTTGGGCTCTTTTAAATGGCTGTAATCTCTTCAGGTCTGCTGCCACAGCACCCTAGCATTCTATCTCACCTGATCTCAGAAGCTAAGCAGGGTTGGCCTAGTTAGTCCTTGGTTGGGAGACTGCCTGGGAATACCAGGTGCTGCATGCTAGGGAGAAGGACCTGGCAATCCACTCCCAAAACAATCTGCCACTGAAACCCTATGAATAGCAGAGATATACTGACATAGTGCCAGGCATGGCACGGTGTCAAGGAGTGTTTCATTCTTTTGCACAAAGGGTCACTATGAGTTGGATCTGACTCGACAGCACCTAACAACAACAAATTTCATTAGAAACAGTGCTTTCCTTATCCCTAATATGTGCATTTCTGACCAAACTACAAGTTTTTTGAGTCGTTCTGCTCTGTGTTTTGCTCCTGATTATCTGTAAACCTGGTCAAAAGCAGACAACAATATCCATGCCAGAGCTTGAATTCTGGGTTGCCTTGAAATTTCCTCTACCTGATTACTTAGTCCATTACCTTTAAACTCACCTTCCCTCAAAGTAGCAAGACATGGACAAATTATAGACAAGTTCTTTGCCAGAATGTAATATGAATGTCCTCTAATGTAATTCCCGAAAGATCCCTTGTTCCCATCTGAAACCTCATGAGCCTCACCTTCAATATACATGTTCCTGTTGGTCTTCTGGACTTTTGAGCTCCCACCAGAGATGTCCATTAAGGTCTGATTACAGCATTTTACATCTTGTCTAGCCTGTATCTCCAAATTCAAATTCTTCCCACGAATGAGTTCCAAAGACTTACGAATCACATGTTTAGGATTAGTCACAGCAATGACCTCACTTTTCTGCTACCAATTTTCTATGTTAGTTACTTTTGCATTGCTGTGACTAAATACCTGACAGAAACAACTTAAGGAGGAAAAGATTTGTTTGGGCTCATGGTTTCAGAGGGTTCAACCTATGAACCTATGGTTGCTTGCCCTCATGCACTTAGCCAGAATATCATGGCAGCAGGGGCACGTGGCGGAAGAGCTTCTTCACTTCATGGTGGGCAGGAAGCAGAGAAGAATGGTCTGAGGACCAGCTATAACCTTCCTAAGCCTACCGCCAGGGACCTACTTCCTCCAGTTAGGTCCCACTTCCTAAGGTTTCCACCACCTCCCAAAATAGCACCACCAGCTGGGGACCAAGCACTGAACACATGAGCCTGGGGGGGATGTTTGACATTTAAACCATAACAGTATGTCAATTAGCTAATAGGTTTGAGGATTGCTAATAACTTTGAGGACCAGAAAATCTTGCTCCTCTGGAGTTAGAGGTGGAATTGTTCTCACCCAGAGTGTGTGGCTAGAATGGTGGAAGGATGAGTTCCCCAAAGTTCTTGCTGGGCGGTGGTAGCAGGCTTGCAGAGGCAACCATCCCACCATCCCATCATTTGTAGGATAGCCTTAGGAGTGGAGGAGACGGTGGTCATTCTACTTTGGACATGAAATGAAGAAAGTAGAAGTAAAAACATCAAGATAAAGGTGCATTTATCCTTTAAGTCTTTTGGAGTTTAACTAGTTTGAGCTGCTAGACAAGCTTAAACTCAAAGGGTATGGAGTCTGGTCTTACCTTCTTATGTTCTCCCTGTCTTCCTCTCTAATACCAAAAAGCCTGCCCACAAGGAGTTAGTCCATCTATCTGTTCCCAGCATTGGTCCCACATGGCTATTGTTCCTCACAGGTGATCAGGACTGTCCCTGAAGCCACCTGCTCACAGTCCCACAGCTAATGAGGCCAGGGATGGGCCTCAGTTTAGCTTTACTATAAAGGACAATCCCCTTTTGCATATCCAATCTCAGCTAAGGGTGTCCCAGGATCTGGTCTCAAAGCTGCCGTTCTTGGTGCCCTGTGCTTCAGTCCTGTACCAAATCCCTCCCAGGACACCACCTACCCAATGACGGCTGGGTCAAAATGGCCTCCAGCACTCTCTTCCCATGGATCCAGAATTCCTACTCCTGCTGGCTCCTGGGGAATGCACATTACCAGTACATTTCCTTTCCCTTTTCCTTTTATACCTCATTTCTTTGGACATGCTGTTATCTGTGCATCCTTTTTTGAGTGATCATACTTAATACCTTCCTACTTTCATTGTTCTGTAGGAAAAATTCTAGGGACTCAATAGTCACAAGACAATGTGATGAGGATCAGCTCATGGTTTCCCTCTACAATGGACTCAATATTTGTCTTTGCTGTATTTTTATGTCACTCACATAGCGATATTTTAGTTCACTCAGAATTGGAGATTTATCCTTGATTGATATAAATGTTGATATTTCTAGCAAAGATTTGTCCTTCTCAGAATGTCCTGCCAGGGAGGTAAAATTCAGGTTTCCTTTTCTTCAGGAAGAATAATGCTGAGTTTAATAAGCACAGATGGTAAACAAATGTGACGTGGGACATGATGCAAATGTTCAGGGATGAGCAATGATCAGCATTCAGCAGCGCCAAGGTGGCCACTTGCTATAGTTGTCATTTTATAGACTGAGAAAAAAGGAAACCCCAGAGGCTTGGTCGGGCTTTGAATGATTTGCCCAAGATCATATACTCTATGGCCAGAAGGAAACAGGTTACAATTTCTGACTTGTATCCTTCCATGATATCCATTCCTAAGCAACTTAAAATGCCACATCAAAATAAATAAGACAGGGCTGTGGTTGTAACTCAGTGGTAAAGCACTTTCCTAGCATGTGCAAGGCCCTGGAGTCGATTCCCAGCATAAATAAATAAATAAATAATCAGACAAAAGAAACTATGAGCATTATCTTCTATTTTACACTCTTTCTGCTTCCATGTGTCCTGGATTTTCCATAAAACACAAATGAGACTAGAGTGGCAAAGGCTTATCTTTAAAAGATAAATTCACACAAGGAGTATCTTTTAGGAGAAAAAGCACAGAAAAGAGTTTACGGTTTAGAAGGAAGAACAAATAGACATTAAAGGGAACCTGCGTTTACTCACCTTCAGATTCAGTCGTGTTTGAAAAATCAATTACTGTATCTGTTCCTATTTGAATGGATTTAGCTTGACACTACTGTAGCCATCTTGTACCATGACTTCCCAGAATAATCCTAGCTGGGTTTTTCCTGCAGAGTTTCCCAGAAAACTATAAATGGACAAAATTACTAGCACAGTATGTGGATATTTACAAGCAGACCCTGGCTCCAGGGAGGTACCTAACTCACTGAGATCAGGAAGATGCCATCCAGGAATCGTTTGTCCTAACCCATAAATATGCCTCTCTTTCTGATACAGATTATGGGAATCTACCTGGTCTTGCTGCCATCCAGAACCACACATGTGTCAACCAGCAAGTACCCCAGTAATTTGCACTCTGTGCTCTACTAAGTCTGCCTGCCTCTTCTCTTTGGTCTGATGACACTTTGGGGCAGGTCCTCATACACTAGGACTGGGTTATTCTGGAACATTAGTATTGCCTGAAACATCATATATTTGCAAAATTTTCTCTAGTAAGCTTTTAATTTCTTTTTCTTTTTTGAGATAGAGTCCTGCTGTGTAGCCCACACTGGCCTCAAACTCACGATCCTTTTGGCTCTGTCTCCTCAGTACCAGGATTGCAGGCATGGGCCCCTGCGCCCAGCTAAAATTATTTGTTTTGGGTAAGTTTATAGCATCAGACTAAAATACAACAAGGCTCATAATGAACAATTCAAGGTAGATCCTTGCTTTTTCATACTGTCTCTAACATATCGAAATCTATGAGATTATGTGAGGATGATTAAATGTAATTTTTTAAAGAAAAAATACAGTACAACTGTATGCAGAAAGAAAACAAAATGGTTAAATCTGATGTAGATGGAAGAATGGCTCACAAGTTAAAATTTTTTCATGCTAATTTTCATTAATAGACTTTTTTAGACAGACTATTTTGAAAGAAAAATGAAAAGAAATATCACAGCAGACATCTTCTAGAGAGGAAGGATAAGAGAAAGAAGATTCTTTATCAACTAACTGTTGTTGTTAGGTGCTGTCAAGTCAGTATCTGACTTATAATGACCCTATGTGCAATAGATGAAACACTACCGTCAGTGCTTCTCTGCTATTCATAGGGTTTTCAATGGATCAATTTTTTTTCTGGGAGTGGGTTGTCGGGTCCTTCTCCCATGCCTACAGCACCTGGTCTTTGCAGGCAGTCTCCTATCCAAGTACTCCTCCAATAAAATAGTATTATTTTGCCTGTCACTACATGATTTGTGGGATAAAACTTGTCTTAGATCTCAAAGTATGAGTATTCAAGGAAACACTAAGTTACTTTTAGAACTCTCCCACTCCACCCCACCCCACCCCACCCTTTTTTTTTTTTTTTTTTTTTGGCTTAGAACTCACTAAGTAGCCCATGCTGGCCTCAAACTTGTATTGATGCTCCTGTTTCAGCCTCTTGCGGCTGGAATTGCAGGTGTGTGCCACCATGCCCAGTTAAAATTTGCTCATAAATTCTTATCTCATTAGCTATTGCTTCCATGGATGGTTCTATCATATTTTAAGATAAAAAGCCTTTTTTTTCCAAGGCCAGGTCCTGAGCACCCAGCCTTTTCTCATTTCCTTTTGTCATTCCGAGGACCCACTGACTGGCACTGTTATTTTCTCTCTAAGGCAAAGAGAGTCTGAGATTCTTCTCTTGCCATCTCTACCCAGCCATCACTCAGTGGTCAAGGGTTGGCTTGGTAGGATGCTATCCTAGGTACCAAGGCAGCTAGGTGACAAGTCAAGGACTTGGAGCACCTGGAAGGAAGCCCTTCCTCCCACTTCTGCATTAAGGACAGACTTTCCAGGGCCCATTCAGGTCTAATGGCCACTGCTTCAGTGGACCTCACCACCACCCCATCTAAACAGGCCAGTACTGCCAGCTGTAGTGACACATGCCTGTAATACCAGTGACCCAGGCAGGAGGACTGCAAGTTCAAGGCCAGAGGCAGCAGGTACAACCTAGCAAGACTATGACTCAAAATAAAACAATAAAAATGGGCTGGGTGTGCAGCTCAGTAGTAGAGAACTTAAAAAGTATGTGTGAGGCCCTGGGTTCAGCCCCAGCACTGCATAGAATAAAATAAGCAGGTCAATACTTCCACCCCAGACTCAGGCTCTCACACTCTAGAAGACCACTGAAAACCACTTCGCTACTTGCCTGCTGTTGGAAGAATAGTGTTGCTGAGCCGGGCGTTGCTGGGCTCAGTGCCAGCAAGGAGCAGGAGTATTATGGTTTGTATCTAAATATCCCCCTACAGTTCAAACACTTGAATACTAGATCCCCTGCTAGTGGTGCTGTCCTAGGAAGTTATGGAGCTTTGGAAGCTCAGGGTCTAGCTTTGCAGAGGTGGCTGGACTTGGGACTTTTATCCAGGACCTGGCTCCCAATCACAAAGATGTAAGATTGTATGCCATGGGCTGCCGCATGTAGCCGCCACACCTGCCTAATCGCCAATATGGACTGATCCTCCAACTGTGAGCCCCCGATAAATATTTCCTTCCATAAGTTTGCTTTAGTAGGTTTCTCTGTCATAGCAGCAACAAACTAACACAAGGGGCCATGCTCAATCTGTGAAATGGCAAAATAACAATAGCACCTTCCTCCAGGGGGTGAGAACTGCAGAGGGGTTTGATGCAGATGTTTTACTGCATTCGGTTAGGCACACAGGAAACACTGTCTATGAGGAAGTTATCTCACTTTCTTTCTTCTCTTTTCTTTTGTTTCTTTTCTTTTATTTTTTCTTTTTATTTTTTTTTTAGAAGGAATCTTACTATGTAGCCCAGGCTGGCCTAGAACCTCAGCCTCCTGAATAGCCAGGATTATAGGTCAACGCTCTTGCCACATTAATGGAAATGTTGGGAAGTTCTTTGCCTCCTATATTCCTGATTTGGTTATGATCTGGGGACAGAGCATTAACTAAGAGAGAATGATAATGATGCCCAGGCACTTACGATGCCACAGGGGAAACATTAACTGAGCAAATACAAATGTAAATTAAAGTTGTCAAAGAGTGAGAACACATTATATCTTAATACTTGGGTAGCAATTGTGAAATTTTAAAAATTCTTTTTTTTTTAAATAAAGCATTACATCAAAGAGCAAGTACAGCATGCTTTCAAATAAACAACATTGAAACATTGAGCAGAAAGACTTAACTTATTTTATTTTTTTATTTTTTGAGACAGCTTCTTGCTATGTAGCCCAAGCTGACCTTGAACTTGAGATTCCCCTTTCTCAGCTTCCCAAATGCAGAGATTACCACATGCGGGGCTTGAGGACCTTATTTATTTATTTATTTATTTATTTATTTATTTATTTATTTGCACTTAGAGCTTGAACCTAGGGCCTCTTACATGCTGGGCAAGTGATCTGCCTCTGAGCCACACCCCCAGCCTCTTTTCTATTTTTTAATTTGGGACAGGGTCTTGCTAAATTGCACAGGCTGCCTCTCACCTCGAACTCATGATCCTCCCGCCTCAGCCTTCGGAGTTGCCAGGATTATAGGCGTGCACCACCATGACTGGCAGGACCTAACCTTTCAGAACAGATTTACATATTCTTCCCTTGGATCTCAGCTCTTAAGGGCTGCATGCTCAAACGTATAACCAGATCCCCCAGTGGTCCCAAGTTTCTTAAAGTCTGTTGGGAGGCTTTTTTTTTTTTTTTTTTTTTTGGCAGTACTGGTAGTTGAACCCAGGGCCTTGCGCTTGCATGCTCTGCAAGTGCTGGACCACTGAGCTGCACCCTCAGCCCTTT
>VMDO01019493.1:5000-39598 GCA_007922755.1 Pedetes capensis | reverse complement strand
GTAGCCCTGTGGCATCCGATCCCGTCAGATCTCGGAAGCTAAGCAGGGTCAGGCCTGGTTAGTACCTGGATGGGAGACCACCTGGGAACACCAGAAGCTGTAGGCTTGGGAGAAGGACCTGGCAACCCCCTCCCAAAAATCAGTCTGCCATTGAAAACCCTATGAACAGCAGAGAAGCACTGACAATAGTGTTTCCCCTGTTGTACAGGGGGTTGCTATGAGTTGGATACTGACTCAAGGGCACCTAACAACAATAAAAACAACAACAATGTGTTTGGCAATTAATAAATATCTAATATAAGTTACCCCCACTGGTCTGTCAGCTTGTCCTGCTATGGTTGCTTGCACATTGCTGTAATGCTGAAAGTTAGGCCACCCATATTTCAGATACCCATAGAACCACCTATGATGGACAAGTTTCAGCTGAGCTTCCAGACTAAGACATACTAGGGAGAAGGACCCAGCAGATCACTCCTGAAATAATTGGCCATTGAAAATCCTATGACTAGCAGAGAAGCACTGTCAAATATAGTGCCAAAAATGAGCTCCCCTGGGTGGAAAGCATTTAAGAAACAACTGGGGAAGAGTTTCCTCCTCAAACTACAGTTGACCTTAGTAATGACAGTGGAGTAAAGCCCCTGAGATCTCCTGTTGCTCCTGTGGCAGGATTCAAAATGAGAAGAAACAGTGGCTGCAACACTGTGTTCAACATAAAAAAGATTGTGTGCATAGCACAGTGTCAGGTAATGTTTCCTTCTCTTGTACATAGGGTCACTGGGAGTAGTATCAGATTCATCATACTTAACAACAACAATAATAACCTAATTTAGAGTTAAACTGTACATGTTCATTATAAATTTATTTGATATTTATTTACTCTAATATAGCTGAAGAGACTCCAATTTTCATTATAAACCAAGAAAGCTATACATTTAACTTCTTGCATGGATTGACCAGGAGTTGGCTGAGCTTCTTTTGCTCTACCCACATTGTGAAGCAGTCTCCCAAAGAAAGAGCACCCTCTCTCCTGGTGATAAGCCAGTAGTTCCTTATTAAAGCAGTTTGTTCTATTAAAACACTATTTGTTCAGCTGAAGGTTGCTTCATTTGTTATAAATAATGTGTGTCTAAATCACTTGGGTTACTTACAAATGACCTAGTGAATTCTACTAATAACAGAGCTGGTTCAGTCTAATAACACTGCTTACTACATACAATGTATATCTCCTTGTTCCAGTAGGAGTTTAACTCTTTCCCTTCTCTTTTGGTGAGTTATGAGAGATAACTGACCACCTGACCATTGTCAACCCGCTTCTGAAAACTTGCTGTGTCTGTTCTCATGCATTCATCACTTTTATAAGTGACCTCCCTGCCTGCTCCCCACCTCCCCGGAAAAGGACCATATAAAAAGTCTAAGCTTCTAAGCTTCCTTTGCTCTGGGCTCAGTCTTTGGAAGGTATTCCACTGGACTTTGCACCATTGTAAATAAACTCTCCTGAACTAGCCTCTGGTCTCCTAACCTCATTTATCCCACAACATTCTTGGCACTCAGTGTGGGGCTGGTGACGCAGATTTATTACTTACTTTGCCTGCAGGACTAGGGGCCCAGGGCCAGAGGAGACTGTGACTTCAGGCAGTGCTGGACAAGGCTTTGAACCCAGGAGGCAATGTGTCATCCCCGATTGCCTATCTGGGCACTGGAAACTATAAGGCTTCTGGATAGTTTTCCAAAATAGCATGCTATAGGAAAGGTAAGGCTGAGGCCCCACTGGGCAGGATCTGTCCAGAAAGACAGAAGGAGAGCTTGGTCACCTCTCATGGGCACACTAGTATCTCGGTTGGAAAATTGCCAAGGGAAGCTGTTGCCTGCACTAGGATTGACTTCCCCTCACTGGGAGATGGGTGACCTGACTTCCCCTTACTAGGACAGGGGAAGTCCTTCCTATATGAGTGAAACTGACATCCCCTCACAAGGAGAGGGAGTGTCTAACTTCCCCCACTGGGAGGGGAAAATCCATGATGTATGAGTGTTAAATTACT
The DNA here is from genome assembly GCA_007922755.1 of Pedetes capensis. Lineage (NCBI taxonomy): Eukaryota > Metazoa > Chordata > Mammalia > Rodentia > Pedetidae > Pedetes > Pedetes capensis. Next base: position 37,559 of record VMDO01019493.1, on the reverse strand, counting down.
TTCCCTACTGGGTGAAGAATCAGTCTTGACTTCACCTCACCAGGAGATCCTGGCTTCCCCCATCAGGAGGGGGAAGTCCAATATGTATGAGTGTTGAATTACTTCCCCCCATTAGGTGGGCAAGGCTCAGCTGTAAGTGTTAAAAATAAATGACATATAAATGTTATATTACCTCCCTATTGGGTGGGGGAGGCTCATATACGAATGCCAGAATGAGTATGAGCGCAAATTGCAGAGTTCTGTTGGGGCCGCATATGGCTTTGTGGCAGTGCCTCTCCTTAGAATGGCATCTGTGGGTGCTAGGTTTGGGGTGGCTCTAATAGAATAAAGTGAATGTAAACACAGGAGTGAAATGCGTTAACTCAGGGAGGCATGGGTGGTAAAATATCCAAGCTTTCTCTTTTGGAGGACATGATAAGAAATTTTAAGAATGGTTACATCACGGGCTATAGAGTAAAGTTAACACACTAGGAATTGAAAAAAATTCTATGAGATAGAAGAATGGCCTTCCTTTAAAGTTGGTGGCTGGCCAAGGGAACTATAGATAGAGAAATAATTGGCCATGTGTATTGGGTGGTGAACAGGGTCATGGAACAGCCTCCCCAGTTCCTGTACATAGATTCTTGGCTAAATGTAGCTCACACCAGACCTTCCTGGCTTCGGCTTTGCTTAGCAGTTTATTGCAAGACCTTAGTGGCTCAAATGGAACTGAAAATAAAAAAGAAACCAGAAAAAAAAATCAAAAAGAAGCCAGTAAAACTGAAAGAGGCAAGGGAGAAAATTCCTCCCTCATACTATCCAATTTATCCTCCACTGATAAGGTTAATTACCACTCTTGAAGAGCCAGGTTCTGATAAGTAGGCACCTGAACTCCATCCCTGAGACCAGGGACTAAAGCCTCTCCCCAATAAAAGAGGCCCCAACCCTGAAGAAAATGAGAAAAATATGAGGAGAAAATGTCTAAGGGAGAGAAAAAGAAACCGAGTAGGTGCATGAGGGACAGAGACCGCAAAACTGGCTGAGAACTGAAAAGCGACAAAAACAGAGATACCAGGCAGAAGTTGCAAAAGCTAAAGGGATTTACAAGCCTGAATCCCATCCAACTCCTCAAGGTGACAACAAAGATCTATATTAATCGAGACCTGAAAAAAAACCACAGTTCTGTCTTAAAGTAAAATGTCTGGGTTGTGCCACAATATAAGAAAAAACAGGAAAAATTCAACTTGAGGATATGCACTAAGTCGTAGAAGGCTGGAGCAAATGTGAACTTTATTTGGGTTGGTTTATAATACTTACAAAACATAAATTTAAAAAAAAGCTATGTGTTTAGAAAATTGACCATATCAGACCAATGTTGATTGTACTTATTCATAAAATTAAAAAGGGCTGGTAAATATTCACGACAAAATGTTTCTGTTAAAAAGGGAGGAGAAAAGGAACACCTTCTCTGGGGAGCCAAGCAAAAAGGGGCATTTAAGCAAATAAAAAACCCCCAGGAATAAAGCCTCCATACAGAGCTATGTGCTAAATGTTGTTTCTCAGGAAAGGCTGAGAACAAATAGCATCAATTAGAGCAAGCTGGGAGGGGCAGAGGCATAGGGGAGAAAATCCAGTTGGCCTTGGAGGCCAAGATGTCTGAAGATGCTGGAAAAGCTGAACAACATACAGTCTATGTGGAATGAGCCAAAGGGAGGCCACAAACCATCAACCAACCCTACATGGAGCTCACCCTGTCTAAAGTCATGAAGATAAAGAGTACAATGGGGGATGAACTCAAATAGATTTCTAAAATGCTACAGTAAAGTCAGACCAAACTTAAAGACACATCCTAGGCACTAATTTCAAGGCCATTAGGCTAAGCAAAGAATTGAGCAGTGAGGCCAAGCTACACTGTGCCCAATTGAGCCAGGTATCCCCTTCATGATGGGGTGGAAACATGGGTGAGGTTTTTTCAAGTCAGGGAGACCTCCTGGACTGTCCCTTGTCAGACCCAGATGTTGAGTGCTTTACACATGGGAATAGTTTCATACAGGAAGGAACCCGCTTTCATGGCAATACTGTATTGATGCTGGACTGGGTGAGGGAGGCTCAGTCCTTGCCCATGTGAACTTTGGCCCCAAAAGTGGCACTCATAGCCTAGACAAGGGCCCTCATGCTGGCAGAAGCTAAGAAAGCAAATGTTTATATCGATTCTAAGTATACTTCTACTATCCTACATGCAAATGGAGCTATCTATAAGGAAAGGGACCTTCTAGCAACAGGATGTAAAAAATAAAATATAAAGAACAGATTTTATAGCTCCTGGATGCTGTCTGAGCTCCACCAAAGATAACAGTTATACACTACAAAGGACATCAATGGCTAGATGCTATGGAAGTAAGGGGAAACTAAAGGGCAGATAGAGAGGCAAAAGGAGCTTCTAGGATGGCTATGCAGCCTAGGGAAGAGACTCTAGCCATGCTCCTTCTACCATACTTGCCTCTCTTAGAAGCCTCATGCTATTCTCTCAGTGAAAAGGCTTGGTTTGCCTAGCAGATTGGGAATTATACAAAGGAGGGATGATAGAAATTCTCTGATGAAAGTCTGATTATACCAGAGACACTAGTCCCTTGGTTTACAAAACCAAAGGACCCAAATGCAAAAGACAGCACCAGAGAGTTTATTGGCATGACACTTCTATGTGCCATACCTCACTGCCTTCACTTGAGCTGTAAGTGAACAATGCTGATGTGTGCCAAAAGAACCCACATCCGGGGCAAAATCAGCCCCCAGGAATTCAGGAATGTGGATTAGCCCCATGTGAAAACCTGCTAGTGGACTTTACTGAGCTGCCTCAAGCCAGAGACTATTGGTCTCTGCTGATGTTTATTTGCACCTTTTCAGGAGGTGTAGAAACCTTCCCCACTGGGATGTAAAAAGCCCAAGAGGTAGGAAACAGGTTATTGAGAGGCATTATTCCTAACTTTGGGCTGCATTTGTCTTTGAGATCAGACAACAGACCAACATTTATAGCTAAAATAGTTCAAGGCCTTACCCAGATGCTAAAGATAAACTGGAAGCTGTATACTGTCTGTGGTCTGCAGAGTTCAAGAAAAATAGAACACATGAACTGGACACTCAAACAATTGTTGAGGAAGTACTGCCAGGAGACTCACCTGAGATGGGATCAAGTCTTGCCTGTGGTCCTTCTGTAAGTCTGGGGCACCCACACAAAACAGACAGGGTACTTACCTTATGAGATTTTATTTGCCTGGCTGCCTCTAGTCTTAGGCCAGATAAAAGGTGATCTTCATGAATTGGGAGAAATAACTTTATGGAAACAGATGCAGGCTTCAGGGACTGTCATGCAGGACATCCATGGCTGGATCCAAAAAAGAATGCCTGTGAGTTTAGCAGACCCAGTGTACCCGTTTAAGCAAGGGAATTTCATTTGGGTTAAGAAATAGAATTCAAATCCACTGGGGCCCATATAGGATGGTCCTCATCTTGTCTACTCCCACTGTTAAAGTAAGAGGAACAGTACCTTGGATCCATCATAGCCACCTAAAGCCAACAGCTTCAGAGGGATCGACCTGCCAACAGGGCCCAGAATATTCAATGTAACTGACTGACACTGCATTGAAGTCTAGCTGCCAGATCAGACAACAAGGAAAACTACAGCCCTGCTCTAGTTACACTGGAAGCCGGCTATTCCACGCACAGCAGAAGCCTGAGGATGAATTCATGTGGGATCTTCTCTGTAAGCTCTTAATTATACTCCTGGTTGTACCCTCATGGGATAAGGTAAAAGAGGAGTCCCTAGAAGGGTGCTTCCAATGCATAGACTTCACAAAATCTGGATCAAAATTTACCAAAACAGTATTGTTTCATTTTTATTAAGAATGTAAGAAGTTGCTACTGAGGGACTTGCAACTATTATCAGACCACTTATTCAATTTGTAACCTGGGAAAATTTCAATACACATGTTATGATTCGAATACCTCATCTTATGATACTTGATTTGACATCTGGAAAAAGGATAAAAATAGGGTTCTCTTAGGTCAAGCTGAAGTCCCTCACATTCACCAGGGTTCAATCACTATTCTTTTTGAGGGTTGTCAAGCTACAAGAGCATAAAAGACTTACAGTACTCTAGACCCATCAAGGCCATCTTGGACTAAAGGGTTCAAATTAAGATCAAAAGAGATTGCTTCCTTCAATAAGTTGCAGTTCTCATCACAAGATCCTCATGTATACAAGAGGCAATATCCCATGGGGCTTAACATTCTAGACCCTGAAATGCCTTAATGGATCTCTGGGTGTCATTTGAGTACCGACCCAAAAAACCCAGGCCATACCATCATATTGTATGTCATAAAATGAACTAAGGCCCATCAGGTCCAACAACTCTAGGTATTCAAATCCTTCTATGACAACCTGCAGTCAAACTCTCTAAATATGGTCCCCAGATCTCAAAATTTGTTTTCATAGTTAGCTGAGAATATAGGTTAAAACTTACATGTCTCCTGTTATGTTTGTAGAGGAACAAACATGGAAGATCAATGTCCTTGTTAAGCATGGAAATTAAAGCCCCAATATAACCTTAATAAGACTATCCCTCCTCCCAGGTCAGCCAGTGATAACTCAAATGCTTGCCATTTCAGAACATCCATTATTGGAGAATATTGCTTTTCCTGTTGAGGAAAGAAATTCACAGTCCTTGTTGGAGAGCTCATCCATTTAGGGGAACAATCTACAACTCAATCACAAGTGCAACTGTCTGGTGAGGAAAGGGAAACAATCTCCCACCATACCCAAATCTGTTTTTCTCATTCCCCTCTTTAAACCACTTCTGGTATCCCCTAGAGGCCCCAAATGAATGGCAGGCTCCCCTGGACCTCTATTGGATATGTGGCTTATGGACATAGCAACAGTTGCCTGAAGTCTGGACAGTGGCCTGTATCTTGTGTATGATCTGCCCCTCCTTCTTCTTGTTCCCACTATGACAGGGAGAAACTCTGGAGTATTCAATATATAATCAAATCAAGAAAAGAGACAAAAGAGTCATTGATGTTAAAATAGGAGATAATAAACGTCCTCCTGAGAGAAAAATCCAATATTATTGTCCAGCCACATGGGCAGAGGATGTAAGTGGGGGATACCATATCCCAATTTACATAATCAACCACATCATCAGGTTAAAAACTGTCCTTGAGATTATAACCAATGACACTGCTAAGGCCCTAAATCTTTTAGCGTGTCAAAGCACTCAGATGAGAAATGCTACTTACCAAAATAGATTGGCTCTAGACTATCTCCTAGCCCAGAAGGGAAGGATAAGTGGTAAATTCAATATACCTAATTACTGCTTAGAAATTGAAGGGAATCAACATGTCTTTGAAGACCTGACATCCAAAATGAAAAAGCTGGCTCATGTCCCTGTCCAGATTGGAAAAGTTAGTCCCTAAAAGACTCACTGTTTGGAAGATGTTTCTCACGGAAGTTTTAAAACACTGATAGGTATAATTCTAGCCATAACAGGAGTCTGCCTTATACTGCTTTGTCTCCTACCTTTACTTGTTAATGGTATTTGGACCAACATGGAGAACCTCATAGACAAACATACCACCACCCAACTGATGATGGCTCTTGTCAGATATAGGGCTCTGCCAAATGAGGAACCACCCACCCCTATGGGGCCATGTCATAGTAATGATGATGCTTTTATTTAAATTCATTTATAAAACAAGTCAAAGGGGCGAATGAAGCAGCCTCCCAAGGAAAGACCCCATTTCTCCCAGACATAAGCCAATAGTTTCTTATTAAAGCACCCTTTGTTCTATTAAAACACTGTTTAGCCTAGTTTCTCGAATTCAATTCTTCACACACTATATTGTCTCTGTTTTCTTTTCTCTCCATCATTTATGCCCCAGAACAACATCCTTTCTTCTCTCTGCAACACTTCAGATGCTTTCTCCTTTCTATTGCCACTGTTGCTGCTGCTGCCACTGGTGTGGTAGCTACTACTGCCTTCACAACTGCTCACACCTTCACCACTGCTGCCACCTTCACTGCTGCTACTGCTCTGCTGGTGCTGCCACCAACCTCTCTTTGTATTTCCAGTTCAGCTCATTCTGCTAATGGGCAAGAAAAGATCATTCAAAAGGAGGCAAGAAAAGACCATTAAAAAGATGCCTTTTATTGTGTGTAATGTTTCAACAACCGGGAGTAAAGGAGAGTTGCTGCACAGGAGGGTATCTCCAGATTGACTTGAAAAGGCAGCTGAACAGCTTGCTTATATGTTTAGAAAGGGGGTATGGCAACAGCATTTATAGCTATCATGGCACAGTCCCTCACGGAAATAAAGGATCGTGTTTGCACCAATCATATCCGACCTTCATGCAAATGAAGGACTGTGTTGGTACCCACCGAACACAGGATTACTGCTGGCCCACTAAGGATATGTGCCTTCTCCAGCCTGGATAAAAATTGATGCAGGGTTTTCTGCAGTTCCCTGAGGCTTCTGATGGACAAAAGTCTGGCATAGGCTGTTTGAAACAGTCACATCTATAGCGTAGCCACCTCAAGTCATCCATAGAGTGTTCAAAACATTGGGTGTTGGCATGAGGGCAGTGCTGCAGGCTGCTTGGCTGCTAGATTTTCTTTGGAAGTAACAGCTGTCAATAAAGGAGTTAAATTGCCCTAACCACCACCATCTTAGCTTATTTAAAGGAAAAATAAACATTAAAAGGGGTATTTACAATAAAAGTTTATCATTAACATTACTAGTGATTTAACAGTTTTTAACAGTGCTCTAACAATGTTTATCTCCTGCCCAGTGTCCCTGGGAGATGAGGCTCTCTAATCTGTCTCAAAGTCACTTCCCATACACTTAAGCAGCCCAGAAATGCAAGGTCCTACAGCATTGTAACTTTAACCAACCCAGGTCACATTTAGAAGTGTTGAAATATAGTAATTAGTAAGAGAGTAGAATAAGTAATTCTAGTGTAGTAATAGATAAGAGTAGGAATAAGTTTTTAACATCTGTTTCCCTCATGTTACTGATATATACATATATGTGTGTATACATATACATGTATACATACATATATATACATACATATACATACATATACATACATACATATACATACATATATACATACATATATATATATATATATAATTTGATGTTAGGTGCCCTTGAGTAGGGTATGACTCATAGTGACCCTCATAGGCTTTTCAATGGCTGATTTTTTCAGGATTGCGTTGGGAGTGGATTGCCAGGTCCTTCTCCCATTTTTGTGGGGCTGGGGATAGAACAGAGGGCCTCAGAGAGTACAGTGCAGCACTCTACCAACTGAGCTAAACCCCAGCACCATATAGATATTGTTGTTGTTGTTAGGTGCTGTTGAGTCAGTATCCGACTCATAGCGACCCTCATAGGGTTTTCAATGGCTGACTGTTTCAGGATTGCCTTGGGAGTGGATTGCCAGGTCCTTCTCCCACTTTTGTGGTGCTGGGAATTGAACTCGGGACCTCAGAGACTGCAGCACAGTGCTCTACCAACTGAGCTAAATCCCAGCCCCATATATATATTGTTGTTGTTGTTAGGAATGATAATATTTATCATTTTAGATGAGTAGTTCTCAAATGAGGATGATTTTGCTGTCCAAGAGGCATTTTGCAAAGCCTGTAGACATTTTTGGTTGTTATAAAATGGTGAAAGAATGTTACTGGCATTTAGCAAGTTGTTGTTGCTGTTAGAGTAGATGCCATTAAATACTTACTTTGAATAGGCCTGCTAACCACAACAAATTAACCTATCCAGAATGTTAGTAGTACCAAGGTTAAGAAGCACTACTTAGTGTATTGTAAGAATAGATGAAGTGATACATAAAAATTGTAATAAAAACTATCTGGCATAGAATAAGGTCTCAATAAATGCTATTCACCACTTTTATTTCATTCAGGGAAATATCAAAAACAGGAGTGAGATGTAGATTGTGGACAAATGGAAGAAATTCTTATATGACAGTTTAGGAGATCAATGTCCATGTTGCAGAAGAGTGGAATCTTTCATTCCTCACTAAAGCAAAGCAGTGTTAAGTGTCAATAAATACTTCAGGAATTAAGTGCAATTATGCCATAGAAAGGTGTTTTTCTTCAGTCCCATAAATATATATTGTCCCAATGGCCTTACTTGAATATTATCTAATTATTTTCATTTAGGGAGTGTTCTCTGAGTAGGAAATAAATTTTTATTATAAAACATCAAAAGACAAAGACGAGAGAGTAAACAGGTTCCAATGACAGACTGTTTCACCCAACTAAAGAGGCAGTGGGAATGTTTCTGAGGGAAGCAATGTAAGCAGACAAGTAAATGTCATAGGAAGTATTGTGAAATTTCAGATTAACATTGAAACAGTGTGACTTTTTTGTTGTTATTCATCATTTTTCTTATAAATATTCATGGGTTGCTCCAATTACCCACAGAACTAGCAGAAGCCATGAAAAAATACTTTGTATTTGTTGGTGATTGACCAAGTTAAGAAATGTAAGAGTGAAGAGAGCAGGCATTATTCAATGGGGCATTTGTGCAAACTATGCTAAAAATGTATCTCCATAACATATTGATGGACAGGAATTTTCCCCAAGTTCTTTTTATTTTTAACAGATATTTTTTGAAATGGGTCATTGAAGTGGTAATCTGGGCCTCAAAGTTTCAGATCCACTGGCAGAGGACTTAATTACTGAAATTTTCCAATTGCAGTGGAATCATATAAAAGCCATGACTTTGTATTATTTACCCAAATAAACAACATTCTTTAGAAGGAAACAGGCAGTTTTACTAATGAAAAATGTAAATTTTAGCTTCATGTGTTATTCATGAATGCTCTGATGCCACAATTGTTATTTTCAAGTGTTTAGCTACTGTGAAAACGTCTTCAAAAATGAAGTTGGATGTTGACTGCTGAATGTCAGAAATAATGATCTAGCTGCACTGTCATCTTTGCTGAATGAGATCTATTATGTATCATACTTAGGAGCATATTTGTGTTTTCAAATGATTTTAAGCTAATTATCCAGTACTGCTTGTATTTCATAAAGTATGGTAGTAAGCATATAGAAAAAGTTTAGTATTAATACTGTTAAATCCAATTTTGTTCATCATATTTGAGAAGTAAACTTCTCAAAAATTAACATACTTATCAGAATCCACATGAATTATGAAAATGTGGATATGACATATAAATGGTTTCCTTGCCTTCAGAACTCAATTGTGCATCACAAACAACTTTTATTTATTTACATGCTCAGAAGTACCAAAACATTGTAATCTGTCAGTGAGTAGTCTCTGAAAACAGGTAGCATGAATGGGTGCTAATGCTGCTTTCCAGTTGTCCAGAAATACAATACTAACATCTCTATACCTCAGTTTACTGATCTATAAAATAAGAATGATAATAGCTATCATTGTAGATCAGTTGTTCTCAAATGAAGATGATTTTTTACTTTCAGTAATAATGATTTTATTTTCATATGAAAACTTAAGTGTAAATATTATAAAGTAGCAGAGTTTCTTTGGAACAACTTGACTATCCTCTTGCATCTTTCAGCCAGGAAAAGTTACCTTTTTAAATTGTGATCCATTCAAAGACACAGGCCCATCAGCAAAGAAGCATATTAGTTCAATCTAAGCCTTCATGAAGTCTTCTTAAGGTTCCTTGCACTCTCTGAGGCCCTGGATTCAATTCTTAGCACTGCAAAAATGGGAGAAGGAAGTGGTAAGCCACTCCAGATACAATCACCCATAGAGAGGTATACAGCACCTAACAATAACAACAATTTTTTTGAACATATCACAACATAATTATTCAAAAATTATTCTATTCTACTTTCTGTTAAAAATAAACAAATTATATGGCTTCATTGTGTGTGGGGGTGGATTTTAAAGATTAATAAATATTTACTATTTCTTGGTTATTAGTTTTATAAATACTAAAATAGTGAAGGAAACAAATTAAATTTTGGGACATGCTTTTCTCACTTGCAAAATAGTTCTTTCTTCATTTACTTTTCTATTAAGCTAGTATTTGATATTAACTGGAGAAAAAAAATACTAAATAATGGGGAAAATGGCACCATAGTTGTACCTATGAGAATAGAAGATATGGAAAATGAGAAAAGGTAAATGTCTTGATTTGAAATTTTCCAACATGAAACTGAATTGCTAATGTTAGTAAGAGGAAGACTTAAAACAAGGAGCATTTTGTGCATTCCAGGATATAACCTTTGCTGCAATGGAAGTGTTACCCAGGGGTCTTCTCCACTAGAGCCTCTGCTGCCCCTTTGGAAAATACCTCTCAGCTGTTTCTGAGAATCCAAGAGTTATATTTAGCATATAATCACAAATCAGTTCATTGAAGTGTCACCTTACTTTTTCTTTTCACTTGGGAAATTCACTGCCAAGTTGTATTCTCCACACTCATCCTTGAAGTAATTTCAGTGTTGACACTGACATCAGGGAAAGGCAATAGCACAAGAAGCTTTCCATCTTGGAACACATGCACGTCCTCCCAGTGGCCCACACCACTGGGAATGGGTAGTGAGTGATAACTGATATGTACTCTGAGTGCAAAGGGGATGTGCTTTATCACACAATCTTTTTTTATAGTTCTATTAATGTTGACACTCACAAATTCTCTTTTACATGGGACTGTGGGCAGAGATAAACAGGTAAGGTTATGAGTAGAGGGGTTAACTGAGAGGGAGTATATATTTATACATGTTGTTGGGGTTGGGAGGAAAGATATAGTTTAAAGAAAGATAGAGATGTTATTAACTTTAGTGATTCCAACACAGTTGTTGGATTAACCAAAATTTTCACTTTCTAATAAACCACTCGGATATCTGAGAGAGGGCATCACAAGAAGTCTACTAGTAAATGCAAAGAGAAACAAAAGAAAATCCATATTTATGATTTAGGCAATACCAAAATCAGAATTTTATAACCCATTGCCACATGAGTACACACCATGGAAACTAATGCAATATTGCATCTCTGAATCTAAATTGTACACTTTGCATTATTCTGTGGATTATGATTATATGCATCATAATTTTTGGTGTTAGGAAAAAAACATGAATATCATTTTCTAAGTAAATTACAAATCTCAATCCTTACATAGACACACTGAATTTTCTTGCTTACCTGTTGTATGTAATATTCCTTAATACTTTCCCTTTGCAATTCTCTAATAACAAATTTTGGTTTCTAATTTCCATTTAATGTGAAAAAAATAGTCTTCTAGACATGGTGGTGTGCACTTGTAATTCCAACACTTGGGAGGCTGAGCCTGAAGACAACACTTAGGAGAAGAAGCCTGGAGAATCCTGAGTTCCAGGCGACCCTGGGCTACATAGTGAGACCCTGTGTCAAAAACAAACAAACAAACAAACAAATCCACTTAAATTTCAAATTATGTATAACTATATATTCTACACCTGTAGCCGTTGCACTGTGGCTTCCAATCCTATCAGATCTCAGAAGGTAAACAGGGCCGGTCCTGGTTAGTACTTGGATGGGAAACTGCCTGGGAATACCAGCTACTATAGGCTTGGGAGAAGGACCCTGCAACCACTCCCAAAAATTAATCCACCACTGGAAACCCTATGAAGAGTAGAGAAGCACGACAATAGTGTTTCCCCTGTTGTATGTAGGTTCGCTATGAATCGGATACTGACTCCAAGGCACCTAACAACAACAACAATATATTCCAGGAAGACAGTGAATATATTTGTTAACAATGCATTAACTCCCAACACAGTTGTCAGAACCTGAGTATTCACAGTTACAACTTTCGTGCAATATTAGAAAAGAGATACTTTTAGGAACCTCCTCCTCATATAGAATCAACCTAGGGTTAATACAAATGCAGTTATCATGACATTATTTTTTAAAAGGCCATGTGAATAAAAAAAGTATTATATAACCTTAAGACATCAGCTTTATAGCCACATAACAATAAACTCAGGACTCTAATCAGTGAAACCTCTGTACTTATCTCACTGGTAGGCTTGTGGAGGATCAGTCACTTGACTAGGTGAATTATTCACTTTTAATCACATATTTAGTGTCCTGAATATACAGGAAACCCTGAAATTACTGTTTGATTATACAACAATTATGCACAGAAGAGTTTTTAGATATTTAATGTATAACTAATTGTATAAGATACCTGCAGCTGTAGCCCTGTGGCATCTGATCTCGCCAGATCTCGGAAGCTGTAGGCTTGGGAGAAAGACCCACAACCCACTCCCAAAAATCAGTCTGCCATTGAAAACCCTATGAACAGCAGAGAAGCACTTACAATAGTGTTTCCCCTGTTGTGTGTAGGGGCACTATGAGTTGGATACCGACTCAACAGCACCTAACAACAACAATTATATAAGATAATTAATCCCTGAAGTTGATAACTACAAAGCTACTTTCATTATTTTTTAGTGCTGTGTAAAATTTAACAATACAAAAATAACAGAACAAATTTTAAAATATTTTCTAGTATTGTATAGTTTTGAAATAGTAGAGCTTGTTTAAGGATGAGTTGTGAATAATTCAAATTTTACTATACTTTATCCTTCTATTTCATTCTCATAGGATATTTCCCAGAGATGTAATAGACAGTAATTTATATATTTAAATAAAACTGACCACATTCACAATTGCTGTTATGACAATTAAATTACAATATATTATGAGCTTATATTAGAAGTATTTTGAGAATATTATTGATAATGGGGTATGTTAAAGTCAAGGGGTAAGACACATTTTTGTCTCAACAAATGCTTAAGAGCTAAGAAGAATGAGGGGTGGGGTTTAGTTCAGTTGGTTGAATGCTGTTCTGTACTTTCTGAGGACACGGGATTGATCTCCAGCATCATAAATACTGGAAGCACCATATGTACAGGAGAAGGACATAGCACTCCACTTGTGAAGCCTTCCCCCAAAAAACTCAGCCATTGAAAACCTTGTGAGGGTCTCTATGAGTCAGACCCAACTTGACTGCACCTTACAATCAACAAGGAGTTTTTTTTTCTCTGTGGAAAATTTGAGAGCTCAGCGAATGAAATATAAAACTTACAGTTAGAAAAAAAAAACTTTCCTATCTAGAAAATTGAAAAAAATAATGAAAAGGAAAGGACTATGCAAGTTTATGTAGATAAGAATATATATAATGTAAGAAATTTTAATTAAAAATCTAATGGGTTAAAGTGCTTTTCATCTATCTCTGGAAAGCATCTGAGGATTACTTCAAAAACTAAGTAGCCTGGACCAACATAATAGAAAATAAATTAAATATATTCAGTAGCACACATCATTAAGATGTACATAGTGCATGGACACATACACTCAAACCATAGCAGTAAACTTAAGAAGTGATAGTTCATTAATTCATTTAGAGAAATTCAAGCATATGTTGGCATGCATTGTATACTAGAAATCTTTCCCTGTCTCAGAAATAAGCTATTTTCTCTGTTCTGTAGTAACTCATAATGGTGTCAAGAAAAAAATAAAACATAATATCAACTACTTATGTAACAATTGCTACCTAGTGTTAAGTACAAACCACTGTGATAACGCACGAGCATGAGCAAATACTTCCACTTGGTCCTTTTCACCACCTTTAACTGCATCACCTCCTGGTTCATAATTTTTTTCAGATCACAGTCTGACCAGATTATCAAATACAGGAATTTTCATTTTCTTAGCTAATTATTTTCAAAACATCTGTTCTTTGAAATTATTGACCTTTAGCCTTTGGCCCTTCTACTTATTTTCCTCCTCTTTTAACAACTCAATTCTTTCTTACATTGTTTTTTTTTTTTTTTTTTTTTTTTTTTTTTTTTTTTTTTTTTTTTTTTTTTTTTTTTTTTTTTTTTTTTTTCCAGTACTTGGGGATTGATCCTAGGGCATTCTGGTTGTTGTTCAAGAGCTATGCCACTGAGCTGCACTCCCAGATCCTTTTGTATTTTTTTATTTTGAGGCAAGGTCTTGTTAAATTGCACAGGCTGCCTCTGGCCCTGAACTTGCAATCCCCCTATCTCTGCCTTCCTAGTCCCTGAGATTACAGGAATTTGCCATGGCACTGGACTTCATTACCTCACACTTCACTCTCTCATTATTGTTTGTTTTCATCATTTTCACAGGAACTACCTGGACCAGAATGTAACATTGACTTAATCTGTTTCATTTGTTAACCATGGACTACAGAATACTGACAGAAACAGACTGTTGTTGTTAAGTGTCGTCAAATGGGTATCTGACTCACAGCAACCCTACATACAACAGGCGAAGCTCTATTGTCAGTGCTTCTCTGCTGTTCATAGGTGGAGAAACAGACTAGTGCAGCACAAATCCATACTTTTTCCTCCTTTATTTATGAATGTTGGTAGAGTACAGAGGAATAAGACTTTTGCCACACATGCATTATGCAACTATTACATCACTTTTGCTTACACGTTTGTCAACTTGCATATTTTACAGAGCCATGTAAACTAGAGAAAAATAGTAGAAATTTTAGTTAATACATAATAAAAATCATAGGCAATCATGGGTTATATTCTCATTGTTTTTTTTTCAAGATAGTCCTTAATACAACCCTGGACCTTTTATCTATTATAATAATTTAAGTTTCCATGTATACACATATGATTCTCACAGCTGTTTTTCCAAATAGTTATTTATTTAGCCCTTTGTTTACTTACTGAATAGATCCACTCAAATCTTTCACAGTGACTTTGTAAGATTATATTCAATCAAAACAGATATCATCTTTTATTTCAGTAATGAATCAGTTGCCAGCAGTCAAGTCAATTTGAGTGAGCAGAGTTATCCATATGCTTATGGAATATTTAAGATTTCCTTCATAATAGAGCTTCTACAAGAAAGTACATTTGCAAATAGAACTTGCAGGGACTCTACCCACACCATTCTGTATATGGGTCCATGGGAGGGATTGTCATAGACAAGGGTAGGTTTGGTTTATAATTTAGGAACATGCACATTTAAAAATTCCAAGATCCTTTTATTTAAGTCCCAGGAAAATCCAAATCCAATTACCATAAAAGAAGTATTCTTTAGATTGGGACTATTCTACTAATCAAATGGTTAGCAATGAACTACCAAGTGAGATAGAAAGAAATTTCTGTTGACTAAACAGGGTGAACTATTTAGGCCTTTAAGTAGTAAAGATTTGGAAACTGCTGCTAATAATCTTTTGATTTGACATTTACTTAAAACTCTCAGTCCATTCAAACTGTGAGTAGCAGTGTGTGGTTTGTGAATGTAAAATAATTACCAAGAATGATAGGTGTCAGTTCAAATTGGTAAACTTGTACAAGTTTGAGAAGAAACTGGAAACAAAATATTGAAGAAGCATGGTCATTATTATCATCCTGATTAATCTTATTCATCAATCTGTAAGAATGTTGGATAATGCAGAAGAGTATCCATTTATAGTGACATAAAAGTATAATTATATGTATTTTATAAAACTTTAGTTTTTTTCTTAGTGTCTCCAAAAGTACATTGAGTTGTACCATGATTAACTGACTTCATTTGTGAGTGAAGTTTCTTTAATTTTCTAGGCAATAGATATTCTATGGAGGTAACAAAAGAAAGAGAATATGTATTTTAAAACAGTTCTAAAAATTACATTGATGTCACAACAGGAACAAATTCTTTAGGCTTCAAAGTCAATATTTACATCTTATTAAGTTGTCTGGATGCAACAATAACATGTGAAGATGAAAGGAGACACATTCTCTTACCTTTACCTTTGGAAGAAAAAAATATTTTCTGTCATTATTAATGGAAAGGCCTCATTATTTAACATTAAACTTGTGATGCAATTCTATCTTGGCATGGCTCAAATTTAGTAACGGTGTTGCTACTAGCAATAGACTTCATTCCTGTGTATTGTCAATAGAGTTCATTCATGTGTATTGTCACTTGAGAAAAGATGTGCTTTAGAAAATACTAATTATATGTATTTTAGGTTAAGAGTTCTTTAAAGCAAAGCTACAATTCTTCAACATTTAATATGCAGCCAGGATAAATTTAGCTTAACCATAGCACTGCCAGTAGGGAATGTACACATACTAGAATGACCAGTCATTGGTACAGTATCGAGTGCTCTATGTAAGCAATGGGAGAAGCTTATAATTTAGCCCAAGCTGAAGCCACAAGTGAGTTATAAAGGTCTTTGCTCTCAAATAAAATCAATTGTAACATAGCTACAAATGCTTCCTATGTACTTGGTTTATTCCAGAGAGAAGGCAAAAAGGTTGTATTTTCTTTCATAATGGTCACTGTAAATAGTTCATTTGTTTTCCATTCATTGTATATTGGCTATTTTGTAATCTTTCAACTAATCTGAAAATTGCTCTAAAAAGTTCTTTATAAACTACCTCCTTTATCCTATGAGTAACTACTTAATTTAAAAACAGCATAAAATTCTGTATATTGTTATTGTGCCTAACATTGGTTTACTTGTAGGTTTAAATGTCCTAGGGTTTGATGGTTCTTGTAAATTAGGTGAATTTTGTTTCCAGTAAACAATACACATATTTTCCTTGATGTTTGATTCAATTTGTGAAAACAGAAACAAAGCAAAAACAGCACACAAGAACATCTAAAATATAATAGTCCAGAAATAAAATTTTTACTGATTTTCAAGACTCTAGGCTGTCATGAAAGAAGTAAAAATATAAGCTACTTAAAGACAGGTATTTACCTTTGTTTTGTTCATGACCATAGTTCTAGGCTAAAACAGTGCCAGGTACACCTTAGATAATTAAACAAAGCAGGTTAAATGATAAACTATACTCTGAAATTAAGTGAAACTGGTATTTCTATTTTCTGGAAATTCATTTACTAATGACTAATGGCCTGATATCACTCCTCAAAACAATAAAATATTGGCATAAAAAATAGATATCTTAAGCATGTTGTTGTTGTAAGGTGCAATTAAGTTGGGTCTAACTCATAGTAAACCTCATAGGGTTTTCAATGACTGATTATGTCAGGATTGCTTTGGGGGTGGATTGATTGCCACATTCTTCTCCTGTTTTTGTGGTGCTGGGAATCAAACCTGGGTCCTCAGAGAGTATAGAGCAGGCACTCTACCAACTGAGCTAAACCCAACCCCATCATGATTATAATAGTTTCAACTTCTCTTGATTACAAATATAGGGAAGGAATTCAGAATTCTTATGTTCTCCTGGGATTTATAGAATCCTCAAGAACTCAGCAGAATCTAATGAAAGCCCTTTAGATTTACTATCATATGAATAAAATATATTAGAATGTTGTTCATGTTCTTGATTATCTCAGGTGTTTAATAAAGGAGAAGAAACCCAACTTGAAATGTGACTGTACGAAAGCAATCATCTTAAATGAGTGAGAAACTCTGAACTGCATTTGTGTGGATCATAGAACTCTTAGAAATGAAATTAGAGAGGAAGTTAGAGGTCATGTACTCTAATCTTATATCTGAGGAAATGATTCTTTCTTCAATTACAAGACACTATTACAATATATTTTCATTTATCTGGTGTCTGAGTTACTGGAAATCTCAACTCACTAATTTATTTTCCCACTTGACTTTTATGAGAAAAAAGAAATTACAAATAATAGGAAAGATAGTTAATACATTTGAAGATGACTCTGGGGTACTTCAAGACCCTGAAGTAGCTTTTCAGTTATCAGAAAGAGATACAATTATCTTTAGTATGGTTTTAGTGCTAACTCGCTGGCTTTAGATCCAGTCAGGAAAACTCTCCATTATGTGAATGTTCTATGCTATGGGATTTGCCATAGGATAGGTAAGTGTTGGACAGAAAAAGATACAAAACTATAATAGTGCTGAATGCCAGAGAGGGGAGGCACCACAGAGTTGCCAGCAAGCAGAAACAGTGCAAGAAGTGAGAAATTCAAGAGAACAGCAAAACTGCTTTGTAATGGATTGAACTGAACAAGCTTGATGAAGCAGACATAGCAGAAGACATAAGAAGGGGCTGGGAATTCCTGAGTCTGGGGGTAACATATAATGCTTTCCTCTTTTCTCAGGTTATCTTCCCATTCCCTGAGAGGTTGTGCTATACAAATACTATATTTCTGTCCAATACGTTCCAGACACCCAAGGAGCCTGAATTGTTGTTGTTGTTGTTAGGTGCCGTCGAGTCATGTCCGACTCATAGCAACCCTCATAGGGTTTTCAATGGCAGATTGTTTTCGGGATTGCCTTGGGAGTGGGTTGCCACATCCTTCTCCCATTTTTGTGGTGCTGGGAATCGAACTTGGGACCTCAGAGGCTGCAGAGCGGTGCTCTACCAACTGAGCTAAATCCCAGCCCAAAGGAGCCTGAATAGGATCCCTGTTTTTCAAAATCTAACTGATCTAAGGAAACATATAGGCTAAGCAGATGGCAAACTGAGAACATCACTTGGTCTGATAACCACTGTTTTCCTACCATGTGAAATTCTGCTTTGATTACTTTCAGCAATATCGATGCCAGACTATGGTCCCTTATGTCTCTAAAAAGGTGCTTGTATAGGTGTTTCATTGTTGTTTTTGTTGTTTATTTACTTGTTTGTTTGTTTTCATTTTTCTCTGCAGGGTGTGGTGGTATTCAACTGTAATCCCAGAAGTGCTGAGGCTGAGGCTGAGGCAGACTGGGCTACATACCAAGGTCCTGCCTCACCAAACCAAACCAAACCAAACCAAACAGGGTTTTCTTCTTTCAGGACTTAAGAAGTTTAGTCCTTTTCACATTTCTTTTTCCCCGGCACTTTTTATTTTTCCCAGTGGCTGCCTCACATACCTCTCACCTCTTCCAGCTCGTTCTCTTGCACTTTCCTCCATCTTTTTCTCCTAGCCCTTTCTTGCCCACTCTCTTCCCTCTTCTTTCTCTCCAGCTTTCTCGATTTATAAATTCTTTAAACACAGTGCTAAAATATATGCTAGACCAAACTGTGCTGATGTGTTAAATGTTAGTTGTAGAGACTCCCTGTGTGTCATGATAATTATTCAGCACATGCATTTAATGCATTCTTAAACTATAATCATTACTGCTTGCTATGAACAGGTAAGGCCATTAAGAGGGTCTCAAAACAGAATAACCTTTAACATGTCTGAACAATAAAAGAGTTTGCAATAGAATTTATGAGGTTTCAAATCCCAAACCATCATTTTGAAAAAAGAGCCATTTGGGTGGTATTTTTTTCCTCTCAGAGGATCAACTATTGCTGCTGCCATATTTCACTGTTACTGGAATCGCTGCTATAAAATGGTTAGCACAAATGAATTGGAGTAGCACAGACAATATGTTCTCTAAATTTTCTTGACTTAAATCATGCTTATTAACCAAAGCATTTTCTATAAGTCATTTTTAAACACGACAGAGTAGAAAGTTGTGTGGACTTTGATTGTGCTGCAAGCTCTAATTTCACACCCTACATTGACCTTCAATTCATTCCCTCAGTGTCTCTTTGTCTGTAATTTTCTCATCTGTAAAAAAGAACAATAAGACCAACCTTGCAGGACTATCAGTAGGATAAAATAAAATGTTTTTAAAATGCAATACATAGGTTATATTATAGAAAAGGTAATTTAAAAATAACTCACTTTATTCTATTACTTACCCTGTAAATAATCCGATGTCGCCATTAACCTCTTATGGTTAAAGTATGCTTCTTTTTTCTGCTTGCTTGAAGCTTTATTTGTATTTAGTTTCATTTTGAAATTTCTCAGTTTGAAAATACTGAAGACCTCCAACAAATATTCAGATTAATTCTCATTGATTATCTAAATCATATAATATGCTTATTAATTAATACTTTGTCCATAATGCATCTCTCCAATCCTCTCATTCAGATTCCACCAGTTCTTTTGAATGCATTGCTGTTGTTAGGTGCCATGGAGTTGGGTCCAACTCATACCAACTCTGGGTACAATAGATGAAACACTGTGCCATGCCTAGCACTATTTTTAGTGGTTCTCTACTATTCATAAAGTTTTCAATGTCTGATTTTTTTGGAGGGAGGGGAGTGGATTGCCAGGTTCTTCTCCCAAGCCCACATCAGCTATTATTCCCAGATGGTCTCCCATCCAGCTACTAATCAGGACTAACCCCATATATCTTCCAAGATCTGATGGGATTGGACACCACAGTGGTAAAGCTACAGGCTCTGAATGAATAGAGAGAATTTTCCTTGGTATTATAGTTAGCTCCTTATTTACCTCTCCAAACATTGGTCCCCTTTGACATTGCATGCCATTATATTTATAATTGCATGTGATATTTCTACAAAATGTGTATTCTAAGGCTAAGTAGAATATAAATGAACACATAAAAACATTATGCCAAGGTTTCTTCATTCTTTAAGTCTTTCAGTCCTTCATTTAAATACTGTGCATTGACTATCTTGAAATCATTTTTGTTGTTGTTATTAGGTGCTGTTGAATCAGTGTGTGACTCATAGTGATCCTTTGTACAACAGATGAAATACTGTTGTCAGTGCTTCTCTGCTATTCATAGCGTTTTCAATGGCAGATTGTTTTTTGGGAGTGGGTTGCCCAGTCCTTCTTCCAAGCCCACAGCACCTGGTGTTCTCAGATGGTCTTCTATCTGAGTAAAAACCAGGTCTGACCCTGCTTAGTTTCTGAGATCTGACGGGATCAGATGCCACAGTGGTATGGTTGCAGGCTTGAAAACATTGGGAAATATAAAATAGAAAAGACAGTTTCTACCCACAATGAACTCAAAATAAAATTGCTTTATCCTGTTTCAAAATGGATTGAATTTAACAAGCATTTGTTGAAGGTCCAGTGTATACAAGGAAATATATTTAATTTTGTAGAAGATGCACATATTAAGTCAATTGTATGATTTCTCTTAGAGCTTTGTATAACTGACCAATTATCTTTTCTCTCTCTCCCTCCCTCTCTCTCTCTCTCTCTCCCTCTCTTGCAACACACACACACGCACACACTCTCTCTCTCTCTCTCTCTCTCTCTCTCTCTCTCTCTCTCTCTCTCAGTACATCCAGGACTATAAATTCCAATGACAGTAATACTGACTTCTAACATGGAGCACTTTGATATCCTTCTAGATACCTGTGCATCTATTGTGGTTGAAATCTGAAATGTCTCCTTATGTTTCATGTGTTGAAGACTTGGTCCTCAATGCAATGTTCGAAGGAGGGCTTTTGGGAAGTGATTGGATCATGTGGGTCCTGACTTATTCAGTAGATTATTACCGTGGTGGACTACTGAGAGGTGTTGGAAACTGAGTAGGGCAGGTCTTGATTGTAGGTACTTGGTTGCTGAGTGCATGCCTTTGAAGGGAATATCTTGTATCTGGCCTCTTCCTTCCTCTGTCTCTCTCTGCTTCCCAGCTGCCATAAGGGGAGCAGCTTTGTTACACCACACTCTGTCTCATGATATTCAGGTTCACTTCAGGCCTAAAGCCATGAAATCAAGGGACCATGGGGAGAAATCATTGAATCTGTGAGCCAAAATAAATCCCTCTTCTTTAAGTTGTTTTTTCATACATTTTTTACAGGGCCAAAAACTAACCCAGTATTTTATTCATTTAAAAAATCCTCTCTTAAATACTATTATTGTTCTGAATTTATACATGAGAAAAACAAGTGCAGATGTTAGATAACTTGTTTGAGATGGTATGGCTACTAAGCTCAGCAGCTCAGATTTAAATGTATTTAATTTGACTCCAACTTAATCACTCTATTATAGCCTCTTTTAAATGATATATTTTAAAAATTAATATTATGCCTTATTCAATACAACTAAAATTAGTTGTAAGCTCCTAATATATTTTTAAGGTGGTATATGAGTTACACGTTTAATGATAATCAAGGTTTTGATGGATTGAGATGGAGAATGGAATACAAGGCTGGGGGTTTATCTCAGTTTGAAGATTGATTGCTCTGCATGCTCTGAGGCCATTAGTTTGAGCCCTGGCATTGAAAATATGAGAAGGAGCTAGCAGCCCACTTCTGAAACAATCTGCCCTATGAAAACCTTATAAGTACCAGAGAAGTGTTCCAATCCACTGTATATAGGGAAACTGTGAGTCAGACTCCATTTGACAGCCCCTAACAACAACAACAATGGCTATGGGAATATTCTAGATGAGGAGACAGTGCAAACCAAGGTGCTTCTATGAGATACTGTGAGGGGTGGTCCACAAGCAGTGACAAATTCTCTTTGAGTGAGGAAAAGGCCATAAGATGGGTAGAATAGAAATTAAAGCTGGATGATGTGGGAGGAAAAAAACTCTAGAGCAATGTGAGCACTTTAAATTTTTTAAAATGATAAAGCTCTACAGTTTAGCCCACCTGACAAGTTTTGACAGCCTCATCTTTGTGAGGCATTTGAAGAGGTCACCAAAGCTGTCTGAACCCAAAGAACTGTGACTCCCCTGTCCCTGAAAAAATCCCTGCAGAGTTCCAGGCAGCCAAGGGAGGTTCCACTTAAATGACTGCATAAAATCCTTCTCAACACATGAAGCTTTAAAGCAACGCTGCACACTGTCAGAGTCACTGGCTAGGACTGTCTGCAAGAGCAAAGGTAAGAACACTCACATTCCCTCATCTCATGGCTACTTTCTGTTCCTGTCATTGTCAAGATCCACCCGGAATCTCCTGGACAAAATGGCTGACTCGCGTACCTTCCTCCTTGAGAAGGGGAAGCAGAAGATGAAAGGCATTTCTTAACATGTGTCAGAGAAAGGGAGAGGCAACTTTTGAGTTTTTGTTTAAACAAGACAGCCTCATGCAATGAGAAAGCAGCCATCGTATACCTATATTAAAACTGAAAGATACTTGGTAGTCAAAAAGTAAAATGAGATTTTTAAGGCAAGAAACTGTCTCAAAAGTTAGACAGAATTATATCGCTGGCCTTCAGGAAAAGACCAAAGCCAAGACAGAAGTGCTTAATGCATCCCTGCTCTTTTCTTCCCCATGTTCTGCATTATTACTTGTTAAATCAATTGTAGCTGCCTACCTCGGTCCAGTGCATTTAAGCCCTTTCTTGGGGCCTCTCTAACACCCTTTGAGAATTTCACCCATAACTCCTTACAAATTCCCTAAGCTGTCTTGACTTCTCTACCAGAAAATTATTATTATATTTATAACATCATTCTGAGAATATTTCACCCAACTGCTAACTGAACCCTGTTCTATACAACCAATAAATTATACCTTCAACGTCTTTTCCTCTCTGCGTGATGTCCTAGATTAATGCACTATATGATGTTTTCAAAGGCAGCCATGTTTCTTCTTTAAAAGCCATTAAGAGGGTTTTAATTGAAATTGAAATGACTAATGTGTTAATTGGTTCCTGATAATGTTTATCAAATATTTAGGAAGAGAAAATAAAGTACTGTATGGCAAACAATCCAATTGAGGGAAGTAGTTCAATTGGAAGAGATTTTCTTCATAGGGATAGAATTTCAACATTAAGAGCTTTTTAAAATACAAATGGGGAAAAGAGGTAAGAATTATCTTAAGTAAAAGTTAATGCAACATTAGTTTGCAAATTTAATTGGACAAAGTTAAAAACTTTGAAGTTTCCATTACAAAGACAAATCCAAATTATGTTCTGTGGTTATATGTGATTGTTCACATGCATTTTACATTTATTAGTAACATATGCTAATAATAAGGTTCTGGACTGTGAAACTTATGATATACATAGAAGTTTCTCCCATTTTTATATCTCAGGGCCTGTCTAGTCAAAGGAAAGAAAGGTCTATGCAACACAGCTATAATTCTATGTAAGTATATTAATTTACTTCTGTGTTTAGTTGTTAATTTAATCATCATGCTGAAGCTTGAATGCAAGGCCTCATGCATGCTAAGCATACACTATACCACTAAGTTACATCCCCAGCCCCTGCTTTCACTTCTTTAATGTGTGGGCACATATATACTTAGATAGATGATAGATAGATAGATAGATAGATAGATAGATAGATAGACAGACACAGAGTTTTCATCTCTCTACTCTCTATTGTTGTTATTGTTAGGTGCCCTCCAGTCTGTGTCGACTCTTAGCAACCTTACATACAATAGGCGAAACATTATTGTCAGTGCTTCTCTGCTATTTATAGTGTTTTCAGTGGATTGATTTTTGGGAACGTGTTGCTGGGTCCTTCTTCCAAGCCAACGATATCTGGTGTTCCCACGTGGTCTCCCACCCAAGTACTAACCAGGCCCAGCCCTGCTTAGCTTCCCAGATCTGATGAGATCGGATGCCACAGTGCTGCCTCTGCAGGATCTCGATCTCTATGTATGTACTTTTTATTTTTTACCTTTTTTACTATTTAGATAAAGTATTCCAAACTTAAATTTTAATCAATAATAAAAATTAATGGGTAAAAGAAAGTCATATTTAAATATTTCCTTGTAATTTTTCCTACAAATAGAACAAAAGACAAGTTCTGTTGAAGACTGACCGGAGCATGGCTGTTGAGTATGCTAAAACTCTCAAGTAAAAGCAAAGAAAATACCCAAGGGCTAAGAAATAATAAGAGGTCTAGATCACATTTTACTTACCTAAATGTGACAGCATTTCCAAAGTTAATAAAGATGCTCAAGCTCCCAAGTGAGCAACAACTTCTCTCAGTCTCCACTTGCTTCACGGCAAACAAATAGCTATTCTGGATTATTACAAAAACTTGACTTAATCTCTATTGAACATTCATTTTTAATTGGGTTTTGTTTTTCCCCATCAGAGTCATAATAGAGACAAAGAATTTTAGTGTTTTATGACCTGAGGTCAAAAGTTTTTCTGAAAGTTTTTCACTAATATTTTATTCACATATCTTTACAAAGCAAATAACCAGTATCTCCAAATTGATATGACACAAAGATTAAATGGAGATTTTTAAGGGGGAGAATTTGCTATTGTTACTGAAGAATTTAGGATTAGAAGGAACATTGAGAGCAGGATAGACAAAGGAAAATAAAGATTTACATGTGGGAAATTATGAATTTTTTCAAATGGAACACTATGGTAAAGTAACATAAAGGGGAATTCTATAAGATTTGAAGATTTATATGATTATATTAGTCCACTTTCTATTGCTATAGCAAAAGACTTGATGCAAGGTGCTTTGTAAAGAAATTTACTTAGGTCACAGTTTGGGAGGTTCAGGAGTGGTGTACTTGCTTCTGTTCAGCTCTGGTGAGAGCCTCGTTGCCAATGGCATTGCAATGTGGGAGTAGGTGTAGAAGAGATTGTGTGATGAGACAGAAAGCAAGATAGCAGAAAGAGGCTGGCTTCTTATTTTTATAATAGCTCACTCTTGTGAGCATTCACTCTGTGAGTCCATTAAACCCCTGCCAGGGACATTGCCTTAGGACAGGAGGTCCCTCCGCTTAAAGGTTCTGTCACCTCCCGATGTTCTCACACTGAGGACCAGGATCCCTGCACATGAGCTGTTGCTGGGCACATTCAAGCTATATTCAAATCAGAGCAGAAATATATGTAAGGATAGTTTCCACACAAAATTTAAGGAAATAAATTTCCTGAGTGATGCAGGGGAAGAAAAATGAGAAAAACTAAATGAATCACCAGAAGATAAAACAAAAATCTTTTATTATTCAAGTCCTTGCCGTTTTTTAGTGTGTCCCTACATTTTGACAAGAAATAACTTGTCAGAAAAATATATCACAGGGTGAGATAATATACATAGAAAAATATACTTTTTTGGTCACAGAATTGTGATTATTCTTTTAAGTGAAAATCCCTTACTTAAGGTTATTCTTATTTTCACCATTGTTACACATTTAAAAAATTATTTGCTTATTGTTCCAAATTAGAATTGTTTACATAATTTCTTTGCATCATGGACAGGCCAATGACCACAAATATTTATTTGTGTTTTTTTTGTGTGTTTACTGTTTATAGTATTTTGTAAAGAATCCCAAGCAATCCTCTGTTGCTCTAGTCTATTATAATGATTTGTTCAGCATAAAATTGAACAGCTTTCACCAAATTAAAAAAGAGTTTAAGAAAATCTTGCCTTTGTTTTAGAACTTTATACTTTCTTATTTACTTTAATTCCATATGATGCCAAGCACATGATGTATATCTAAGGTTTTTCTCTTTAAAATAACACGATTTGTTATTTCTTCCTTCAGTGATGGAAATGAGCAAGTCTTCTGTGTGTCTTGAACTTCTTAATCTGTAGAGTGCAGGAAGTGAACTGTCAAATGTTCTTTGAACCACATCACTATCTGTGCCTCATGAAACCATATTAAATAACTAACAACAAAACAAAGAAAATATTTAGTTGTACAATGAAGCTAAAAAGGAGTGTAAAGTTTTTCAAACATCAAAATAATAACCTTAGTTGAAGAAAGACTGTGAAAATAAAACATTCTGACCCTCTGTTTCCTCATTTTAAAATTGGGCTAATACAATTTATTTGTAAGTATTGCAGGTGTGTGACATATTGCAAATACTGAATAAATGCTGTACTTTTGCTAGACCTGTATTAGAATATTTTATTTAGGAGAAAATAGTGTAAACACACCCATATATACAGGCAGATTGAGGACCATAACTCACATTCCAAGTTTCCTTTTTGCTCTAAATCACTCCTAACTGGTCTATGTTTGGGTCTCACTGTCTGCTGTATGAATAGATGGCTCCTGAAAAGCAGTGAAAGGGATATCCTTGTCTCTGTAATATGTTTATGTTTTATATTGAAACAACATATGTTAACATATAAATGTTAACAACATATGTTGTTTAACATATAAAACATATGTTTTATATGTTAAACAACATATTCATCTATTGTTTCTGCTGTTGTTGTTGGTCAGATGGGGCTGACTTGTAGTGACCCTATGTACAAGAGAATGAAACATTTCCTGATGCTGTGCCAGGCACACGATCTTTCTATCTTTTTTATGTTTAAGTCCATTGTTATAGACACTATGTCAAACTGTCTATTTGAGGATCTTTCTGTCTTGACTTGAGACTCTCTCAAACATGATGTCTTTCTCCAGGGACTTGTACTTCATAATAACATGTCCAAAATATATAATGTGCAATCTAGCCATCCTTGCTTCCAAGGGACAGGATGGTTGCACTTCTGGTATACTGTGAGTGAGGCTTAAATATTATTTGACAGTTTTTAATCATAACAGTAGAGGTATGAATAACTCTATTGGTCAAATATATGTAAGGATAGTTTCCACACAAATCTGCAAAAGAAAATAGCAACATTATATATTATTATTTATTATTATTATTATTGAAAGTTTGAAATACAATTGTTATTTAAAAAGATAAACTTTTATTGTTTTAGCTATATTGCAGAAATAAAGCCACATGCCCATTTGTAAGCCTTTGGAATATTTTTAAAAGTCACACCTCCTTCTACAAATGCTTAGTAATTATGTCTGTGCAATAGTATATACATATATATACACATATATAAATGTCTACTATACATATTATGAAAATTAGTAGAGCTACTATTGAACTTAAAAATTTTAAATTTTTAAATAACATTTAAATAAAATTTAAATTTTATTAAAAGTGAATCAGCAGCAGTGGTGTACACATGAAATACCAGAGACTTGGGTGGCTGAGGCAGAAGGATCTAGAGTTTGAGGCCAGAGCCATCTGCATAATTTAATGAGACTCTGTCTCACGATAAAAAATTTTAAAAAGCATTCAGAATGCAGTCAGTGGTCGAGCACTTGTAAAACTATACGCAAAGCCCTGGGTTCAACTTCCAAGAACAGAAAAGAAAATTAAATTTTATTAAAATTGGGAAAAACTCACAACACCAAAAATCATAACTACTAACAAACTCTGAAATAATGCCTAAATTTTAGATCACAAGACATTAAAACAAGCATGCATATATTTTATTCCCTTCAAGTCATATGGACACATTTTATAGTGAGGGATAATAAAATTAATTATTTTTGATTAGTGAGAAGAAACATTTCAAGAAATTCATATTATTTGCTGAAAATGCCTGCTGCAATTATGGATCTTATTATTTTTAATATTATTTTATTCAAAATGATTGATTTTCATTTTAATCTGCAGTAGCAAATTGTGAGTGCCACCAATTAGGAAATTTGCAACATAAATTTTTCCAGTTTTCAATCTTCTTTTCTTTCTTTTCCTTTCTTTCTCCTTTCTTTCCTTCTTTTCTTTCTTTCTTTCTTTCTTTCTTTCTTTCTTTTCTCTCTCTTTTCTTTCTTTAATCTTTCTTTCTTTTTTTGGTACTTGGGAGTTGAACTAGGGCCTTACACATACTGTTCAAGTGCTCTACCACTGGGCTGTACCCTCAGCCCATTATATATACATAATTAATTGTATATATACTTTATAATAATTGTATATAATAATTATACATATTACATATAATTAATTATGTATATATATATAATTTTGAGATAGGGTTTCAATAAGTTATACATGCTACCTCTGGCCTCAAACTTGTGATCCTCCCCCCTCAACCTCCTGAGTGGCTGGGATTAGAGACATGTGATACTGTATTACTTTTCTTTATTATAATGTTAGTTTTATTATAAGCTCCTGTATGTTCTATATCAATAGCATACCTCTTTTAAATCAAAAGTTTGTTCAAGACTTTTTAAATCTTGAGAATAATTTAACACTAATTAAAATAAGATCCCTACAGCCATAGCCCTGTGGCATCCAATCCCGTCAGATCTCGGAAGCTAAGCAGGGTTGGGCCTGGTTAGTACTTGGATGGGAGACCACCTGGGAACACCAGGTGCTGTAGGCTTTAGAGACAGACCTGACAACTCACTCCCAAAAATCAATTCGCCATTGAAAACCCTATGAACAGCAGAGAAACACTGATAATAGTGTTTTGCCTGTGGTACATATGGTAGCTATGAGCTGGATATCAACTCCAGGGCACCTAACAACAACAATTAAAATAATTGGTCTTTCAATTAATCAATTATAAGTTATAGAGAAATCACTGCAAGTCATGCTGTTCCCCTAAACATTTCAAAATACATTACAGTGTTACATCTGTCCATTAAACACATCCAACAGAATTCATTTCTTGACATCACTAAACTAGTTACGTGTTTATTTCCAATAATAGAAAAAAATGGTTATGTTCAACATGGGCACTCCAATAGAACAATGGCCTCAACATAATATCATCAAAGTGAAATGTAAATCTCTTCAGAAGCACAAAGTTATCAGTAACATAATCATATACAATGCTTCCATTTTCAACCTTAAATGAAAATCAAAATTAATTAAGTTAGAATTTGAATTTCTTTAGAGCACTTGCCACATTCAGGGTATTCTATAGCTACATATGACTTGGGGCTATTATATTGGTCAGACCAATTCTAGATGATCCTCTTACATTCCTTAAGATTGGTAGTTTTAGTGCAATACAAAAATTGCTAAAGTGTCAAAATACCCAATTGTTGAATTTATAGTGTCAATTCAACGGCTGTTGCTACTTTCAAACTGAGAGAAACTACAAAATAGATGCTATGCTTAAAGTCTTCAAGTAAATGTAAATTATAAAATTCTTTTTCCTTCATACTTTGCTTCTTATTCTTTTGTTATTTTATATTACTTTTATATCCATTGTTAATGTTTATTTTGTGCTTCTGAAATCCATGTCACCCTTAACTTCTCTTTGTTTCCTCTTTTCTTTGTAGTTTTAATTCTCTTTTTCATTTCTTATGTGTCATGTCTCCCTCCTTTGTTTCTTACTTCCTGAGTTCCTTTGGAAACTGGGATCATGAGTATTAGAATCACATCTACTTAAGTGGACCATCTTGCATAAAATATCTCACCCAGAGTGATCAAAAAGTATTATGATGTGCATAGACAGGAAGCTCTTAACATCCATCAACAGACTTCTTTTCTGGCTGCCTTTGTCACTGAAATGTGAATTCTGCATAAGGACATCATAGAGGGTTATAAGGTCAAAAATGAAATATATTACTCTGCAGATGAAACACTGTAATATGGATGCTGATTATAATTAGCATTCCAAATAAGAATATTTCAGAATGCCACAAAAGTATGTTCTTTATATTTATTCCCTTTAAAAATCTTTCATCTCATTTGTGAGGTAGAAAGCTAAAAGAAATTAAAGTTTTTTGCCTTCATTTTGTAGTTGTAATGTATTTGATTCTATGATCCTTAGAATGTCTCAAAGTAAAGTCATCTTTAATTGCAAATGAGTGTAGATATTTTTTGCTCTATTCATTTTAAGCTATGCCAAATAACTCCTATGGAAAATAACAGATAAAGTCATATCACAACTGTCAATTAACTTTTATGTTAATAGAACAGAAGGAAAGATTTTCAGTCATCCCTGTTAAAACTTATAAACCATTTTTATCTATAGAAGAGAAACGGGAAAGAAAGCAAAAGAAAGAACAAAAAGGTAAAGTCAAATGTATCAGCCAGAGTGTGGAAATGAACGTGCAGTATTGACTGCATTTCCATATGATAGTCCAATCAGGTAAGTTTCTCATTTGCAGGTATTTCATTCTTCTTTAAAATATCTGTGATGTTATAGTATCTGGGATTGGGTTTTCTGCTCTTTTGGACTCATTATCTTATCAGGAGACTTCATGTAACGCATCTCATCTACTGTACTGCCTTGGGTAGGGTGCAAGGATGATTGTTACAAGAATATTAAACAGGATTGGAAAACTACATCCCTTTGGCCCAAACTGACCTTCAATCTGTTTCTGTATTCTGTATCCCCAAGTAAGAAAATTTTTAAAGTTTTTAACTTGTTAATAAAATAATAATAATAATAATAATAGACATAGACCATAGTGGACTGGAAAACTCTAATTTTTTTTCTGGTCCTCTAAAGAAAAGTTTGTCAATATCTGGCTTGTGAGGAAAAAGTCCTAAATTACTAACATTGCTCTTAATTATAATCTCTCAAATCCAGCCCTTTTAATAAGTATAATATTCCATCGGGGCTGGGATTTAGCTCAATTGGTAGAACGCCACTCTGCAGTCTCTGAGGTCCAGAGTTCGATTTCCAGCACAACAAAAGTGGGAGAAGGATGTGGCAATTCACTCCCAAAGAAATCCTGAAACAATCAGCCATTGAAAACCCTATGAGGGGCACTATGAGTCAGACACGACTGGACAGCACCTAACAACAACAACAACAACAACGTTCCATTATGACTTCTAAAGAATTTTAAACTTAAAAAATACTTTCTTTCTTTCTTTCTTTCTTTCTTTCTTTCTTTCTTTCTTTCCCTTTCTTACTTTCTTTCTTTCTTCATTAATGCATTATTTATTTTTGCAGTGTTAGATGTTGAACCCAGGGCCTTAAACATGGTAGGCAAGTGTTCTACTTTTACCACTAAGATACACCCTCTGCCCCACTTTTACGTTTTATTTTGAGTCAGGGTCTCACTAATTTATATAGACTGCCTCTGGCCTCAAACTGGTGATCCTCATGCTCACAGCCATCCCGGGGGTATCACAAGGGTATTCCTTCCTGGATGGTTTGTCCTCTTAAAATCCCCAACTTCTTGTGCATGTATCAGACAACAGTCACGTTGTTAGTAGTTTGTTTTTCATAAAGTCCATGCTCTTATTGCACAAGAATTGATTATTGCCAATATTCCACAGAATTTATTTTTTCATTAAATCTGCTAAAATAACATGTACTTCCTCACAGAACCTCACTGTTTGTATACGATTCTTCATAATACAATTTCAAATATATTTGTTAAAGAATTTCTGCTTGTCAACTTTTAATATATGAAATATTATACAGTATATAATATATGTAATATATAAAATATAAAATATAAAATACTACTTCTATTTGTGAACTATTTTCTGTCACCAATAATTTATATTAACTCCTCATAAAAGTACGGGTAAGGTCTGTTAATTTATAAGAAACCAGTCTTGTTCTTGAAGCATTAATTTATTTTCTGATGTTACATGGTCCATTATTTTCTTATTGCTGACGTGCATTGCCATCTGATCTTTAAGAAAGTCACATTATATGAAATGATAGTCTTGGTCTTATAACCTCTCTTCTGTCACACATGCCAGGCCATTATTAAACTAAAAGGCTGTTTCTTTGCATCAAATATTAACATTCAGTATAGCCTGACTGATTTAACACTAGAAAGAAATGCAACCTTAACATTTTTCACTTAATAGAGTCTTACAGATTAACATTCTATTTCAAACTCATGTAATCTGTTTTAACATTGTTTCCAACATACTTCAGCATTGTAATGATTCTGAATTGCTGTATTTTCACTTGCTTTGGACAGATTAAGAATTAAACAATATGAGTAAACATCACTAATTTTCTTAAATGGCTATTCTTATGACAAGGAATTCTTAAAAATAAGATTATCCTTATTTGTACAAGCAAAAACATTGCTAAAGTTTACATCTCAAAATTGTCAGTTCCAAAGGTATGTAGGAATCCTGGTACTTAATTTCTTAT
>VMDO01019492.1:0-39076 GCA_007922755.1 Pedetes capensis | reverse complement strand
TACTACCATCTGCCAAAACATTTATGCCATTAAACAGTCTGCAAAAGTCCTCGTGAGCTTTATTTTCCTAATGTCCTGTTCTAAGCTTTCTTGTTCTTATAGACATTTCTTAAAGCATTTGTAATCTTTAATTAACCTTTAATTAATCTTTAATTATCTTTAATTATCTGTAATCTTTAAATATGTTTCCTATATTTTAAATCTATTTTCTGTGTTCTTTTTACCTATAATTAATTTACGTCAAAAAAGTTAAATGTAACATTTTATGCAATAGCAAGAGATGAATTTTATTTCTCAGAATTTAAATATTTGTGTTTTTAATCCAGATTGTCCATTGTTTGCTTAATAAATGAATCAATGAATCTTTCTGGTTATATTATCTTCCTAACCCTAACCCCTAGCAAGTAACTGGAAATAAGTTAATCCCTAGTTTGAGTCTTGCCTTTTTTTCCTTCTTCTTTTTTCTGAACATCAAACCCAGTGCTTCTTCCACTGAGTTACACCCCAGCTCTTTTTCATATTTTTAGAAAAGCTGGGAGAGTTATCAAGAAGAACCTAAATAGTTAAATGAATAATTGTAGGGTTTTACTTATTTGACTTAGGTAATTTTATATTTCTGCGATTTTAAGCAGTTTGTAACCATCAGATAAAACACTGAAGGCCAAACCGTATTGAGTGCCAAATCTATGGAAAATGATGGCCTCAGTTGTCCCAAGGTACATTTCTTGTGGGGTTATGGGAAGCAAGAGTAACATTTTTACTTAACAGAAAGTCAGTAATATGTGTTTTAGGATAAAAAAGATCAGTAATCTAAATACATAAAATTTCTAAAAATTAGAATAGGTTGAAAGACGATTTTTGGACTTTACATTTCTGGCCAAGAGTTATTTGGCTAATCTCGTTGATGATAATTACAGATAACTCATTATCTATAATAATTATTTATTATGAGGATATTGTGTACTAGATAGTATGCTAACATTTAGTAAAACAGACTTGAATAAAGTAACAGCCTCAAGATTAGCTTTCCATTTACTACATATTATCTTTACAGTTTCCTTTTTCTAGATATTTTTCCCTTCTAATTTTCTTTGTAAAGCAGTGTATTACAAAAAGGTATGCTCAAATTAATTTTGAGTGGTTTTTATAAAGAAAGCAATAGCATAGTTGAATTCAAAGTAATCTTGTTACATTAGAAAAATGACACAGCTGTAAATACAAAATTTAAAAGGAATATAGGGAAAATGGTGGTAGTGGGTGGTTAAATGAAAGATAATGCTAGCTTATTGTTGAGTGCCTAAAAAATGAATGATTAGAGAAGCTGGGCGCTGTGGCTCAAGCCAGTAACTCCCCCGTGACTTGGGAGGCAGAGCCAGGAGGATTGCAAGTTTGAGGCCAGAGGTAGCCTTGCGACCTGGACTCAAAAAATAAAAACTGGGCTAGGGGTGCAGCCCAGTTAAAGAGCCTTGCAAAAGTATGCGTGATGCTCTGGGTTCAATCCCCCAGTACTGAGGGGGAAAAAAGAATGATGAGAGAAGAAAACCATTAAAATTAATGAGAAAGATAAAACTCAAAGTAGGGCCTTTTCGGGGGGGGGGGGTGCTGAGTTGGTCAAAATTAACAGTTTAACAGGTCAATAAAAAATACTGTTGCAGTGTGTTAAATCAGAACTCTTGAGATCAATAGATCTCTAGAATAAAAGCCTTAATAAATGCTAGCCAGAAAGAAAGAACAAACCCTGGGACAAGTTCCTTCAGCCAACAACAGCAAGCATAAGTAGCAGGTGAATAAATCTCTGGTATATGTAAAGGCCAGAGTACTTTATAATGAAAATTTCAGGAAGGAACAATTTATTTACACTGAACCTACACTGGCTATTTAGAAGAGGGGCAGGGGGACTTTGGGATAGGTAGGGAGTCTGCTAGGGATGTAGTGGCACATAAGGGGTCAAGATAGAATTTTTCTTAAAGTTTTAACATAGTGTTCAAACACGTAATATGGTCTTTTGTTCTTTTTGCTTGTGACTTGCTATCTATTAACTTCCTCCCATATTTCTTCCCTTCCATGCCTGACCCTTTGTAATCAGGTTTAGGACAATTCAAAAAGTTTTCCTTATTACTATAAATAAAGTGTACTATGTGTAGAAAAGAGAGAATGACTTTTTGGTGGGAAGGGGTAGGTGGCATAAGGCACTAAGGGTTGAAAGTTTAAGCCATCTTGAGCATCTGACTTTACATATGTTGTTGTTTTTAGAGGCCATTGACTCCAGTCCAACTCAAAGCAATCTTCATAGGCTTTTCAATAGCCTGTTGTTATAGGATTTTTTTCAAGAGTGGACTGTCACATCCTTCTTCCATTTCTGTGGTGCTGGGGGTCAAACCCAAGTCTTCAGAGAGTGCAGAGCAGATGCTCTACTAACTGAGCTAAATCCAGTCCTTTTGCATACATATAAATATACAAAAATACATTTGTATAAATACATATATAAATATAAACTACATATTGTATAGTCGCAATTCTTATCTACACCTTTTTAAAGGAGTTTTAGAGGGCTACAAAATCAGATGTGGATTAGAATTGCATGCGGATTGGATTGTGGTCAAGAGAGTACTCTCAAGAGCTCTCTTGCAAATCCAGTCCACATGCGATTCTAATCCACATCTGAATTTGCTGCCCTCTTCAAATCTGGAAAGAATGCAGGTTAGAATTGAGAATATGTGGTATAAAAATGTAGATATAAATATATATACTTTTCCCCACCACCAGGGTCTTGCAGAACCCAGGGCTTGAGGAGTACAAACAATGCTCTACCACTGCGCTACATTCTGATCCCTTAAATATATGTTCAATGAATTCTTAATACTAGGTCAGAATCTGAAAAGGCCATAAGTTAGAAGTAAATTTAATCAAGATATTCTCATCTAAAATTTGATTTGACCTACGTTATTCTTTTACTGTAAAAATGTATAGATTTTTTGATTGGGGAACAATTTCTAGTTTCGCTGTGCTTCATTTTATTACTAGTTATATACTACTAGACTTACTGATCATTCATCCAGAAATCACAGTAATACTTTTTTGGCTGGCTGTATCATTTATTCCTCGCAGAGCTGATTTGTCCCCTTGACATCTTACATAATTTTGGTTATGCTCTTTAAAATTACATACAACAAACTTCTGGAGGACAGTAACTAAGTGGTCTACTTTTGTCTGCCTGGTAGCTGCTACAATGCAAAATCATATAAGGCAAGGATTTTTAAACCAGAGATTATCTATTTCAGTTCCTTTCCCTTTCACTTTTTCTAGCTTTTCCATATCCTGAAAAAAAGAAAGGAAAAAAGAAGAAGAATGCCAAATTTTCCTTAAATAGAAGGCTTTCTTGACATTTCTCTTGGCCCTCCTTGGCGGTGTTCGAGCAGAATTTCATTGTTCTTCTGAACCATCATAAACACGTTGTTGTTAGGTGCTGTTGAGGCAGTTCTGACTCATGGTCACCCAATGTATAACAGAATGAATCACTCCCCATGTCAGTGCTTCTCTGCTGCTCATAGGATTTTTGATGGCTAATGATTTCAGGATTGTTTTAGGACTGGAGTGCCAGATACTTTTCTCATTCTTGTGGTGTTGGGGATTGAACCCAGAGCCTCAGAGAGCACAGAGCACACATTCTACCGACTGAGCTAAAACCCAACCCCAAGTACTACATACATGTGCCTGTTATATCACTTGTTTTGAGGTTTTATAGTTTTGGTTTAGTGCTTGTTTTCCAATAAACTTGTGTGTTCCTTGAGATTAAGAATATTATTATTTTCCTTATACCTCTAGTGCCTAGTAACTATGCTGACTAGTCTAATAGTAGGTGCTTGAGATGTTTGAGTATTGAATAAATTAACACAATAGAATCCTCAAATGTAATTTCTTTTAGGTAAATTTCATTTGATTTCCAAGTTAGGAAGAGTAGAAAAAAGTGTAGAAGCTCACTGTGGAGCAGTACTTGCAGGAAGATGGAATTATGAAGGCACAGCATTAGTTACAGGTGAGTTATATGGAAAAATGCCTTTTCATTGTTGTTGTTTTATTTTTTGTCTTTTTTTTGCTGTGCTGGGGATCAAACCAAGGGGCTCAGGCCTGCCAGGTGAGTGATCTACCCCTGAGCTATATCTCCAGTCCCAAAATGACATTTTAAATGAATTTTTAAAGAAAATTTTCCAAAGAAACAGAATATTTTCATTGACCAATAGTGTCTCTTACTGTCTAATACTAAATAACCAGCACAGTATAGATCTAGACTGTTATATAAATGCTGTATAAGTCACTCAGAATATCATATTAATTGTTAGTTTTCTTATGTGATTTTTAGAGACTGTTCTGTCAAAGAATGCTTTTAGAATGGTCAAGTATGAGGTAAATAAAAGTAATAAATTCTTTAAAATTCCAAAATTCAAAATATATTCATTTAACTTACCTTTATCCACCTTCTGTCTCTCTTCCATCCCTGTTTTAGTCCAAGGATTCTCATCTTCACTTACTGTGTTATCTATTGCTGCATAATGAATTTCTGCAATAAGTAGTGACTTAAAATAATAAACACATAGTCTCTGACAGTTTCTCTGGGTCAGGGAGCAGTTTATGTGGATGGTTCTTTCTGGCTCACTCTCTGTAATGAGATTCTGTTCAAGTTGTTGCATGGGGCTGCAGTCATAAGAAGGCTTGCCTGGGGCTAGAGGATCCACTTCCAACTTGGCTTACTCACACTGTTGTTGGCAGCAGGCCGTGGTTCCTCTCTCTGGTAGGGGACTGTAATTCCTTGCCACATGGGCATCTCCACAGGGCTGACTGTGTATTTTTACAGCATGGCATCTGGCTTCTCCTAGTGATCCAAAAATTAGCAAGATGGAAGCCACAGTATTGTTTGTGATTCAACCTCAATAATCATACTCCATCATTTCCATCACAATCTGTTCATTAGAAACAAGTCACTAAATGTAGCCCACATTGAAGGAGAGAGAAATTCAACTGCACCTCTTAAAGACAGAAGTAACAAAAAATTAGTGGATATGTTTTAGAACTACCACAGTTATCCTCTGAGTCTTCTCTAGGAGTAATTTTTCAGTGAATGGTCCCTTCTCTCACCT
This sequence comes from Pedetes capensis, assembly GCA_007922755.1. Classification (NCBI taxonomy): domain Eukaryota; kingdom Metazoa; phylum Chordata; class Mammalia; order Rodentia; family Pedetidae; genus Pedetes; species Pedetes capensis. Next base: position 33,941 of record VMDO01019492.1, on the reverse strand, counting down.
GTACCGTTAATTTCTCCTTTCCCTGTGGCTTCTTTTTCAGCATTTAAGGGTGTATATATGTCACTCATCCTGCAGCTGTAGCCCTGTGGCACCTGATCCTTTCAGATCTCAGAAGCTCAGCAGGGTCAGGCCGGGTTAATGCTTGGATGGGAGACCACCTGGGAACACCAGGTGCTGTAGGCTTGGGGATAGACCTGGAAACCCACTCCCAAAAATCAATCTGCCATTGAAAACCCTATGTACAGCAGAGAAGCACTGACAATAGTGTTTCACCTGTTGTACGCAGGGTTGCTATGAATCAGGTACCGACTTGACAGTACCCAACAACAACAACAACATATGTCACTCATTTTAAAAATTAAAGAAGGAAATATACGCTGGGAGTGTAGTTCATTGTTAGAAAACTTACCTAGCATGCACAAGGCCCTGGGTTGGACCCTCAGTATTGCACAAATAAGTAAACAAAAATAAAAATTTCTTTCTTAAATGATTCTGTATAACTACAGCTTTATCTTCTCTTTTCAGCTAAGCTATTCAAAAAATAGTCCATTATTTCACTTCATTCAGTTCCTAACTCATTGGAATTTGGCTGCAACAGTTCTTACTACACTAAAAATACTTTTCTTAGAATTCTAAGATGGAGCTTACAGTGACAATGGAAGCAGTATTTGAATAATGTATGGGATTTTTTTAAGTTTGAAGAAAAAAATAAAATTTTAGTCACTAGGCCACTTTGAAATTCTTTCAAAGTAATTTTTGTTAAATTTTATAGTTGTAATTTAATTAGAATAAATTGTATCTGAATTTTAAATACATATATATATATATATACTATATATATATAGATACTATTGATTTATGTATGCAAATTAAAGCTTAAGTTTATTTCCTATAGCTAAAAATATTTTTTTCTCTGTACAGTTGGAGAAGATGGACAAATAAAAATTTGGTCAAAGACTGGGATGTTAAGATCCACTTTAGCTCAGCAAGGTATGCTTTATAATCAATAATTTTATCTTTGAAAATTGCAGAATATAAGGATGCTAAATTAGTTACTTCTGTTTCACTGTGAACAAAATACCTGACAGAAACAACTTAAGAAGGGAGAGATTTATTTTGCCTCATGGTTTCAGATGATTCAGTCCATGTTTGTTTGGTCCCATGTTCTTGGGCAAGACATCGTGGCATCAGGAGAAAATTATGGACACCTATTTACATCATGATAGATAGGAAGCAGAAATAGCTTACAGGAGGTCTCACCTCCTGAATTTTCCACAACTTCCCAAAATAGAGCCACCAGCTGGTGATCAAGGGTTCAAATACACAAACCTATGGGGGACATTTCATAGTGAATTAATAATAAATGCCTTAACATTTTCCTTTAGAGACAATCTGTATAGTGGTTGAGAACTTGATTTTGGTCAAATTCAAAACTGAAAGTGCTTATTTCTATTTCTATTTTTTTCTTTCTGTTATGCCTGATGGACTATCCTAACTATATTCACACCAAGAAGTATAAGAAATACTCAAAGACTTTGTCTTTGTATCAATGTAAAGGCAATTACAGGCCAAATATTCTTTTAAAATAATTCTAAAGTATTTGGAGCATATCCTATACACATTAAGGTTAGTTGTCTAGTTAGGAAAATTAGTTGAGCATTCTGGTGCAAACCTGTAATCCCAGCATTTAGGAGGCTGAGGCCAGATTGAGCTACATAGACCCTTTTTCAAAATATCAAAGGCTAGGATGTGTTTGATCCCCAGCACTGCAGGGGGAAAAAAAAGACACTGAATGCACTGCCTTATTTTAAAAGCCCTAGTTGCTTCATAATATTAGCACTCCTTCTAAATTATGTTGTACATCTGATTTCTATCTTAATAGAGAATAACAGACACAATGGTGATCCCAAACTTGATAATTCACCCTATTTAAAGGCACATCTCACTGTTCCATGTAATGGAAAGGAGTGGCAGTAAGTCATTCCTATTGGGATTGAGGTTAAGTAGCCAATTAATCTTTCTAATTAGGTTTTACCTAGGACAATGAAGCACTTCTAATATTTACCTGAGCATATATGAGCTGATCTTCAGAGGGCAGATTGCCAAAACCTTTGCAGATTATTTTTTCAGAATTTGTTCATAATTTTCTGATGAAGAGCCAGGCATGGTGGCGCACACCTGGAATCTCAGAGACTTGCAGGCGTAGACAGGAAGATCACAAATTTGAGGCCAGAGGCAGCCTGCATAACTTAGTGGGACCCTGACTCAAAAAACTAAAAAATAAAAAAATTGATTGGAGATGCAGCCCAGTGGTAGAGTACTTAGAAAGTGTGTGCGACACCCTAGGTTTAACCCCCAAATACTGCAAAAATTTAAAAAAAGAAAACGAAGAATTTTCTGATAAAGTCATAGTTTGGATCATCTTTAATTGACTTCCCCCAAATTTCCAGATTTTATTTTAAAAATCATGTTTACTCTTAGGATAATGTTAAAGTCATATTTCTTTTTTCTTTTTCCTTGTGGTACTTGGGGCTGAACCCAAGGCCTCGCACATACTTTGTAAGCACCTTACCAGTGGGCTGCACCCTCAGCCCAGTTTTCTATTTTTTATCTTGAGATAGGGTCTTGTTAAATTATGCAGGCTACTTCTGGCCTCAAACTCTTGATTCTCCTGCCTCCACCTCCCGAGTAGCTGGGGTTACAGACATGTGCAATCACACATGGCTACAGTCATATTCTATAGCTATTTAGTAGCCAAATGTTAACAAAAATTAATAGAAATGCGAAATAGTTTTTCTCTTCTGAGTTTAAATTTTTGCTACTGATAATCTCTGGATGTCTACAGTTATACTACCCTGGTGTCTGATCTGATCAAATCTTGGAAGGTAAGCAGGGTCAGGCCTGGTTAGTCCTTGGATGGGAGATGGCCTGTGAAAACCAGGTGCAGGGGGAGAAGAACCTGGCAGTCCATTCCTGAAACAGTCAGCCATTGAAAACCCTATGAATAGCAAAGAAACACTCGACAATAATGTTGGGCATGGTACAGTTTTGGGAAATGTTCTGTTCTGTTGTGCATAGGGTCACCATAAGTCAGACCCGACTTGATAGCACCTAACGACAACAACAGTGTCTAGGTAGAATATTTATCCATGATTAGAAAATTTAGAGTTCATAGAAGTGGTCATGGGATGAATGTAAATCTTAAAAAGTCAAATTATTATTTCTTCAGTAATAAAATGATAAAATATACCTTTAGAAAATTAATAATTTTCTAGTGGGCTTGGGGATTTGCTTTTGGCTTTATAGGGTTTTTTTACTTGTCAGTGTTGACGATGGAACCCAGGGCCTGGTGTATGTTAGGGAAGTTTTCTGCCACATAAAACAGTTCTAGCCCCCATAGATTTTTCTCTTAATGCTACTTATTTTAACTGTGTGACATTCTTCATAATGAATGACTTATGAGCAACTGACGGAATTCTGAAGATCATCAACCCCTTTGAAGGACTGCAGGAAATTTCAGTAGTGTTAGCTATTCCTGCTGCTGAGACATTCTTTTTTCCTTTCTTTTCTCTATCAATTTTGGTCCCTACAGATGACACAGATTAGGGTTGTGGATATAGCTCCATGATAGAGTGCTTGCCTAGCGTGCACAGGGCCCTGGGTTTGATCCTCATCACTGCAAAAAAGAAAAAAAGAGAATCAGGTGACACAAATCTTCAGAGAAATTCTGAAAACTTATCTATCCACCATAGAAAATTTGTATTCTTTCTCAAAGTTCTTTACTTTCATAATACGGAAAAGACTCTGAATATAATAATTATTATTACTATTTTTGCAGTAGATGTTAGGTGCCATTGAGTTAGGTCTGACTATAGTGACCCCATGTACAACAGAAAGAAACACTCCCTAACACTGTGCCATGCCTAGCTCTATGTTAGTGCTTCTCTGGTACTCATAGGGTTTTCAATGGCAGATTGTTTCAGGATTGTTTTGGGAGTGGGCTGCTCGGTCCTTCTCTCGATTTTGTAGTGCTGGGGATTGAACCCAGAGCCTCAGAGAGCACAGAGCAGCACTCTACCGACTGAGACTCTGAAACTTGCCCTTGAATGTTGAGCAGCTAAAGTAAAAGGAAGACATGAGGAATTTAAAGAACTAAACAGAAGTTTTCAAAAAGCAGCTTAAGAAGACAAAATTAAATATTATATGGAAATAAAGCCGGAGCTAGAAAACCAAAGAGGAAGAACATGCTATGTTTTTCTCAGGCTTAAAGAACTGAACAAAAATTTCAAGTCTTGAGTGGCAATAGTGGAGGTTTCTACAGGGACAATATTAAACAATGTAGGAAACATCAAAAGAAAATGAAATGAATACACAGAATCATTATAGTAAGTATTGGGGGATGACCAGTCATTCGAAGAGAGTTCATATGATCAGGAATCAATGGGAGTGAAGGAAGAAGTGGGGAAGCTGCCTTGAAGGAATTGGTGACACAGAAGTGAGAGATTGGTAGAATACTGATAGGAATATTTTAACAAAGAGATGCAGTACTAGAGGTGCTCACTTGTTTATGCCAAGACATTTGAAAAATAGTTACCTGGCCAACTCACTGGAAGAAATCTATATCTGTGTCTATTCCCAAGAGAGGGGATCCAATGGAATGTGGAAATTATCGAACAATATCATTAATATCTCACACAAGTAAAATTTTTCTAAAGATCATTCAGAAGTAACTGCAGCAATATATATAGACAGGGAATTGTCTGAAAACCAAGCTGGATTCAGAAGAGGGCATAGAACCAGAGACATCATTGCTGGTGTCAAGTGGATATTAGCCACAAGCCGAGAATACCAGAAAGATGTCTATCTATGTTTTATTTACTATGCAAAGACATTTGACTTTGTGATTCACAACAAATTATGGGTATCATTGCGAAGAAGGGGAGTACCAGAGCACTTAATTGTACTCACAAGGAATCTACATGGACCAGGAGACAGTCATTCGAACAGAACAAGGAACCACTGCCTGGTTTAAAGTCAGGAAAGGTGTGTGTCAGGGCTGTATCCTTTCACTGTACATTTTCAGTCTCTATGCTGAACAAATAATATGAAAAACTGCACTTTATGAAGAAGAACGTGGCATCATGATTAGAGGAAGGTTTATTAACAATCTGCATTATGCAGGTAACACAACTCTGCTTGCTGAAAATGAAGAGTATTTGAAACATTTACTGATGAAGATCAAAAAACATAGCCTTCAGTATGGATTGTGCCCCAACATCAAGAAAACAAAAATCCTTGCAACTGGGTCAGCAAACAACTTCATGATAAATGGAGAAAAAAATGAGATTTTCCATGATTTTGCTTTACTTGGTTCTTCAATCAACACACCCATGAAGCAGCAGTCAAGAAATGAGAAGACACATTGCATTAGGAAAAACTGTTGCCCAAAGACCCCTTTATTGAAAAGTAAAGATGTCACATTGAAGACGAGAATGCACCTGACTCATGTTATGGAATTTTCAGTTCCATCATTTGCTTGTGAAAGGTGGACATTGAATAAGGGAGAAAAGAGAATTGATACTTTTGAATTATTGTGCTGGAGATGAATATTGAATATACCATGGACTGCCAGAAGAACCACCAGATCTGTCCCGGAAGTGCAACCAGAGTGCTCCTTGGATGCAAGGATGGCTAGACTGCCTCTGATGTATTTTGGGGGTGGTGTCAGGAGGGACCAATGCTTAAAGAAGGATATCCTGTTTGGGGGTGTGGCGAATGAACAACAACAACAAAAGGATAATTCTCAACTAGATGGATTGATACAGTGTCTGCAACAATAAGCTTAACCATAAAAAAGATCATGTGCCTGGTACAGTGATGGGGGTGTTTCATTCTCTTGTACATAGGGTTACTATGAGTCTGACTCAACTCGATGGCACCCAACAACAGCAACAACTTTTGTGATGCTGGGGATCAAACCCAGGACCCCTCGAATATTATACAGTCATAGGCACACTACCACTGAGATATAACCTCTAGCCTCTGTCTCTGATTACTTACGACTTCTTTGATAAGTTTTGAGGGTAATTGCATATCTGAACTACTGAGAAGTAGATGCTAAGGGCTCATGTTGGAAAGCAGGGCAAGTGTGGCAGGGGAAATCCTGTCTCCTTTGAAGAGGAAACCAAACTTCAATACAAAAGTGAAATACTATAAACTGAAGTTATTATAAAACTTGGAGCTCAGTAAACAGTGTTGAAAGCATCCTCTCATTTCTCTACTGTTTATGTTAATTGCATTTAATTCTTTGATGACTAGAAAGTAGCCCTCTGAATGGTCCTTCTGCCTCTTTACATTCTTCCCAGTCATCTCTTTGCCATTTGTTACTCTTATATCCACCATTTTAGATTTTCAGAAGTCTAAAATGGAAACTTGGAATGAATTGTTTAATACAAACATTATTAATCATAGAGGCTAGTGATGATAGTGCTGTAAGTTAAATACTATATGTTTACACATGTCTAGTTTATATGTTTACAAATATGTAAACCTGTACATATAATAAATCTGGAAACCAAACTTATTATTTTACTCTTATAGGAAAAATGCGTTTAGAGTTCCTGAACTTGCAAAGACAGGTTGGAAACACGTTCTTAGATTAGGGACTTTGTATAATATTGGATGTTACAAACATGTGGCCTGTGGGCTGAATCTGTCCTGCTGGGTTTGGGCAGGTCCAATATTAAAATCAGGACATTTCATGTACAAATTTAGATTTCCTTTTGAAAAGTTGGAAGATAGGGCAATCAATATTGGGCTTACTTTCTCACATAACTACAATCAGTTTGAGTTTCATGTTAGTTTCTTCATTTTTAGTTTTATCTTTAAGCTTCTCTCTTTTTCTTACACTCTACCCTCTTCACTTGTTTATGTTACATCATAGAACATAACATTAATTTTAAAGGGATCTGAGTTTGCAGCTCCTGCTTCCAATTATAATGACCATAAAATTTGATGGTTACTATATCCATTGTGGGCAACACTTAAATGTTATTAATTTGTTTTAATGTGTAATAGATAATGCATTTGTTGTTGTTAGGTGCAGTTAAGTTGATGTCCTACTTGTAACAACCATACGTATAACAGGTAAAACACTATTACCAGTGCTTCTCTGCTATTCATAGGGTTTTCAGTGGCAGTGATAATGCCTTTGCATGGTTCCAAATTTAAAGCATATTATATCCTTTTTTGCCATTTAAATGCCACTTTTGTGTCTTATATTACCCTTGTATAGCTGTCCTCTAGCTCATACTCCTGGAAGCAACTGTGTTACCATTTTCTTGGGTAGCAGAAGTATACCTGTCCTGCAAATAGAATGAAAGGGAAAAGGTTCTTAGTTTTTAAATTTGCAATGATTTGGCTAAAAAGTAGTTGAGTGCCTGCTACCATGAACAACACAGTAGGCTAATGGTTGTTTATTGCATTATAAATTCATATCTAGTAGTAGTGGTTAACACATAGTGCTTGCTTAGTGTCAGACCAGTACTTTACTCATATTCACTCAATATAGACCTTTGTTACATTCAAACAGTGAATACATTGAGAGTAGATTGTTTCAACTGCTTTCTTAAAAACATACAAAAACAACACTTTTAGGGGATGCTTTTATAGTGTGAATGTGAAAAACATGGTATATTTGACCAGATACTTCCTTAAACAATTGAAATACATTTTTGTCTCCTCTTCTGTGGTTTAAAATGCCTTCAACAGGTTGAAAGAATTTAGATAATTTGTTTTACAGAGAGATAAGGGTCTGACATTTAACACAACCCCAGGTGCATGTGGTTTCTTAAAAAATGTCAAAAAGGTCACATGATTTTAGTGTACAAAGTCAGAAAAACAAGATCTTTTTGAATGTGTTAACTGAAATGGAGCATAAATAAAAATTCCTAATATAAAAATCAAGAGATTATTTAATTATTATAAAACTTGTGTTTTTGTCCATTTTTATTAGTGATAAAATTCATAACATCTTGTTAATTAATTTGCCAAGCTTTTAGTTTTAAACCAGTTCAGTCTGGAGCCTGAATTTATTATTTCCACACTGACTTTGTTTGCAAAGTGAAGTTTAGCACTGGGAACAATTCATGCATTAAAAAGTATGTTTTTAACAATAGTTGAAATATTATGGTTTTGTCTGGTGCCAGTGGGATGGATTTCATTGAAATAGTGATCACTATTTTCTTCGTGAAGCTAATTCATTCACTTTACATAATAATCTTCATCAGAACCTCTCAAATTGGAAGTTACATAGCTATGCTGGGATTCATCTCTTTTTGAAAACATTCAGATGTATAATATCATGGTTAATATTTTGTTTAAATGTAAGGAATGAGTATAATGAGGCCTTCTTAGTTCTTGCTATTGTATCCATTTTGAATATTTAGTGGTTGAAAGAGTTGAGTAAGACTTGCTATTGATCTTATTTAAATAACTTAATATTTGTCTCCATTGCTTGTATTTTGATTGAAATAATGTAGTTAAAATGCACATAACAAAGGAATTCCTAAACCTTTCCTATGTAAGCTTATTTTGTGTTATATTATAAATTAAACCTTTTTCTTTGACATTATTTTTGTTTTCATAATAGTTGTGTCCAGCAAGAAATAGTTTCTTTGTCCCAACAGGGTAGATAAGTATTCTGAAGGAAGGTTTATAAATAAGCAAATGGTGACACAGATGACTTAATGGGGCTACAAATTAAATGTTAAAGTTAGGAGGATGAAAGCGTCCCTAGCTCCTCATCCTATACCCCAGCTGTGCCTTTTACCACATCTAAAAGCCTCAAGTCACATCCTGTATAACTCAATAGGAGCTGTACTTACTGAATTATTTCCTTAGGGGTAGATATTTGTCATAGTTTATATACTGCAGGAAAGTGTAATTTTACAGAGTGCATTCATAAAGATTTAATAGTCTATAAATTAATATATATATTAATTTCTTCTTTGTACAAAAATTACAACTATAATAATGGAAATAAACAAAGAACCTATAATTCTAGTGGTCTGACTAAATAGCCTGCTCTACTCCCTTCTATTCCTTACAAAGAATCACATTTGTAATATCTGAAATTTTGACTTACATTTTCTGGGGAGTATAGTTGAACTCTTCATTTGGATTTTTTTTTTTTCTCCCAGTATTCAGGGGTTGTACGCAGGGCCTCACACATGCTAGGCAAGTCCTGTACAACTGAGATGCAATCCTGTTTTTTTTGGGACAGGGTCTCACTAGATTGCACAGGCTGCCTCTGACTTCGAATTTGCAATCCTCCTGCCTCAGCCTCTGGAGTGGCTGAAATTACAGGCAGGTACCATGGAGCCCAGTGGAGATTTACTTTTGAAACTCAGATCAGCTCCTGGTACTTTTAGAGAACATTCCCAGAGAATGTTCTTATCTAGTACAGAAGAAGAAAGGAGTGTCATCTGAGGTTGGTCATCTGAGCAACACCTCATTGGGAAGAGTTACTGTGGATTTCTTTAATACAGAACAATCCTAGATGTCATTAACTAAACAGAAAAACCCTTTCCAACATTAAACCTAAACTGTGGAAGCCATAGCAAAGATTTCTTTCAGAGAGGTATAAAGTAGACTTTCTAACTCCTATTGACCACTGGGATTTGCTTACAGCTGAATTAAATCCTTATTAGGGAGGGAGAAAATGGTACAAAGGGAATAGGGTAGCACTTGAACAGAAGCATTTGTCTTACTGGAATTTACTCCATGTTAATTATAGCATCAGATGGGATTTTTCACTTAAAGAAACAATTAAATCTTAATGATTTGCCTGTAAATCATTACATGCAGATTTCATTTTACTGAAAATATAAATTCCTTACAGATTCATTCAGTCAGTCAGTCACAGACAGTCAATTACTACAATAGTCTAATTTCCGAGTCATAGATAATTTTTTAAAAGTTGGCTTTATAACATAAGCAGGTTCATGTTTTATTAGTTGTATAACATTGAATCATTTTTTAATGAATAGGTAGCTGGGCTAGGCAAGTGGAATACAGATTATTTGCTACCATGCTGTCAATAACTTGATACTCAGTTTTCAAAACTGGACTCACATAAAGTATGTTGTTGTTGTTGTGTGCCATCGAGTCGGTATCCTACTCATAGTGACCCTCGGGGTTTTCAGTGGCTGAGTGCTTTGGGATTGCCTTGGGAGTGGATTGCCAGGCCCTTCTCCCATTTTTGCGGTGCTGGGAATTGAACTCGGGGCCTCAGAGACTGCAGCGCAGCGCTCTACCCACTGAGCTAAATCCCAGCCCTACATAAAGTATAGCGTTCCATAAAGATACTAGGTAATCTAGAAAGTAATCAAGTTAAGCAATACTGTCCTTGTTGGGCATGGTGGGGTATACCTGTCACCCTGGTACTCAAGAAGCTAGGGCAGGAGGATTGTGAATTGGAGGCCAGCCTGGGTTACATATGGAGACCCTGTCTCAAAAACAAAACAAACAAAAAACAAAATCTACTGTCCTTAAATATAAATGAGTTTAAAAATACCATCTCTAAATTCCTATCAGAAATGAAAACTATTAAATTTATTATAGTTTACATATGGGAGATAAATCAAATTTGTACTTTTCCCCTGGAAGTGGAGTCAACTTTACCCTGGTTATAGGCTATGTAAGCCCTTAGCCTAGCTCTCAGGCCAAAGCCATCCCTGATAAGAAAAATTTCCCTGGTCTGATACTTAATTTGCATGTAAGAATTCATAGGTGGGAGTCACTTGGGATGGAATAATTTCTATCTGTTAGTCTACTGCTTATTAGTAGCAGATGAGGGGAAGTCTGTTGCCTGTTGTAGTGTCAGGAATGGGAATTAATCTATAAATACACTATGTATATTTTTATGTGGAAAATTTATTTACTTTATGTCTCAAGTCAGTTTAAGTACTGTTGGCTATTGATAATAGGAAATGATAAATCATAACTTTTCCATTTATATCTTTAAAGATAAAATGTACTGATTTTATTTTATAGATTTCAGTATCACAATATCTCAAATTTATGAAAACTACATATTTTCTCAGCAAGATGAAAATCATTTAAAAATATAGTATGTTGTTGGGCATGATGGCTCATTCTTATAATCCTAATATTTGGGAAGCAGAGGCAGGAGCGTGGTGAGTTCTGGGCCAGCCTGGGCTACACAATGAGACCTTGTCTCAAAGAAAAAATAATAAAATTTAAAAAAATAAAACAAAACAGGTGGGCATGGTGGCACACGCCTGTAATCCCAGCACTCGGGAGGCTAAGACAGGAGGATGGACACAAGTTTGAGGCTAGCCTAGCCTGGTCTATATAGCCTGCTCCAGGATAGCCTAAAAAAAAAAGAAAAGAATATAAAATAGAGCATCTCATTGGTTCACAGGAGATTTTTCATTAAATATGAATATAAATTTATATTTAACTTTTTTAATTTTACGTTTTTTTAATTTTAATTTTTAATGTCAACTCAATCTGTATTTCATAATCAGGCAGTTCTCCAGTTGGAAAGGGCCACTGAATAAGGAGGAAACAGTGACACCCCAGAGTGCCTTGTTGATACTCTTAATAATACTCTTAAGAGTATTGATACTCTTAATAAGACAAAAATGAAAATTTATCAGTCTTTTCTCTTTTTCTCCTCTTCCTTTTTTACAGGAACACCAGTGTATTCAGTAGCATGGGGTCCTGATTCAGAAAAGGTTCTTTACACAGCCGGCAAGCAGTTGATCATTAAACCTCTTCAACCCAATGCTAAAGTTTTACAGGTACTTCTCAGGCATTCATAAATTATTATCAGGGTCTACCTAACTGCTAAACTAGAGGGTACTTGAAATCTCTTCCTTCTGGGTGGTCTTTTTACAATCAGAGTCCTTTAAGTGTATAGTTGTATTTACTTTTATCATAGTACAAGGAATACCTGTTTATGTTTCTAGCAATGTTCATTTCTCCCTTATTCCAGCTCATATTATACTTGTAAATCATAAAGATGTTTTGAATTGCTGAATTCTCACATGATTTGATGCAACTAGGCATCTTTAAATTTAACAGTCAGCTTCAAATGTATAGATTTGAAACAAAACAAAACTCAATCATAAAACTTTAAGAGCTTGCTCAGACGTTTTTTACCATCATCACCATCATCTGTTGAAATACTGAGCTCTCCGAGAGCTTAGGATTCTTTTAGCCATTTTAGGGTGGAGCAAGAGCCAATATAATACTTAGAACAGATTATGTGTATATAACTTTACAAATAATATAGAGGGTATTTATCTTAAGGATAAGTGTTGAGCTCACTTTTTTTTTCTCTTAAGAAAGGAAGATTTAAGTTAGGAGTTAAGTCTTAAAGGAGAAGTTTTGTTCTTAGTTCAAGGACCAGGAAAAATGATTGCTCAAAAATGTGAGAGAAAGGGACAGAAAACCATACAAAAGCAAGAAAAGCAATAGTTTCAATTAGGACAGGTCAGTGTGGGACAAATCAATGGAAAACTTTTAAGCGTGTATGTGGGATTTTGTTATTTGATTCCAGTCCTAAGAGATAGTATGATTTTATTCATGTTCTGATAATGACACAAAGTAGTTTGGATAATAAGAATGTGGTCTTTGGAGTTAGTCATGTAGGTTGAGATCTTCACTTACTTACCTAAGCATGACCATAGACACGTTATGAAATATCTTTGAGTATCAGCTTTCTGGTCTCTTAGTTGGTGGCGCCAGTACTTGCTTAATAGGATTGTTGCATTAAATGAACTAATTATAAAGTACATAGGCTGGTGCCTGGCATAGAGTACATGTTATTAATGTTTTTATGTTATTATGAGTTTATATATCATCTCTACTTTTTAATCAGCTAGGGAGGCCAGAAAAAAAACAGATGTAGAATGACTAGATCCTGAGCAAGGGATTTGGTGGTGGAGGTTGACAGGCTACAGCAGGTATACAAGTGTTTTAAGAAGCATCAGTTTCTTTCTTTCTTTCTTTGTGTGTGTATGTTTGAGACAGGGTCTCCCTCTGTAGCTCAGGCTGGCCTTGAACTTGCCATTTTCCTGCTCAGCCTCCTCAGTGCTTAAATCACAGGTATGTACCACCACACCCAACTAAGAAGCACTGGTTTCAACAGATGGGTAAGTACAGCTTTCAGAGAGTAAGGAGGTAGAGAAAACACTGAAGTTCCATACTAATAACTTCTGTGTAGATTTCTGTGTAGTTACTTCTGTACATGTATAGACTTTTGTCTCTCTATATCATATGCAGGTGAGGTTTAGCTTAGTTGGTAAAGTGCTTGCTCTGCACACTCTGAGGTCCTGGATTCAATCCCCAGCACAGCAAAAAATGGGAGAAGGACCTGGGAACCCACTGCCAAGACAGTCAGCCATTAAAAACCCCGTGAATACTAGAGAAGCACTGACATAGTGTCAGGTACTGCACAGTGTCAGGGAGTGTAGTGTTCTGTTGTACATAGGGTTGCTATGCCAACTCAATGGCATCTAACAACAACATATTTTATAGTCAGCATGCATTTACATTTTTACTATGTTCAGACCATTCTGCAATGAACTGTTGGGACAAATAAGGCATAGAAAATAGAATGGAAAATAAGGTAAAGAATTTGGGCAAAGAGAAGCTGGGAAAGAGGACTAGTCCTGACTACCTTCAGTCAAAATCCTTCCATACAGAGTGTAATCATTTACACTGAAAATCTGCTATAAAATTATACAACAAAAACAGGCAAGTTGAGCATTTAGTTTATACATTTAGTGTATGGTGATGTGAATTCAGGTGTCTGTATTAGGTTTATATAAATAAAATTTGGAAGCTTCTTATATTATCATTGATCAATTAAAATATAGTTTAGGGATTTGATAGAACCTTTGGGCCAGGAGACAGTAGAGAGAAGGAGAAAGACTCATTGCCAAAATTCAGCTAGAGTGAAAGAGAACTTAAAGTGTAATTAGTAATTTAATGCAAATTGTCTGTTCCCTTTGGGAAACTAAAGCTGTAGCAATTCTCCTTGAACATAAGCATTCAAATTTGGATTTTCTAAAGAAAGGAATGCTTTGTGGAATGCAGTTTAGAAGTATATATCTCATTTCCTTTAAGATGTTCTAGAGACCTAGAACCTGGGTTTTTTGTTTGTTTGTTTGCTTGTTTGTTTTTTTAACAGTACTTGGGGGTTGAACCCAGGATGTCGTGCCTACTTTTGCAAGTGCTCTACCACTGACTTGCATCCCCACCCCTTTTTTATTTTTTACTTTGAGACAGGGTGTCACTAAGTTACATAGACTGCTTTTGGCCTTGAACCTGCCATTTTACTGCCTCCACCTCCCAAGCTGCTGAGATTATCATTGTGTGCCATTGTGCCTGGCCAGAACCTGGTTTTATAGTGAGGAAACTTATTTATTCATTCAGCAAAAATGTACTGCATACCTACCATATACTAAGTACAATGGTACATATGAGATATTTAAAGTGAAATAGAAAAGGGTCTAGGAATGCAATTCAGTGGTGGAGCATATGCTTAGCATGCATGAGACCATGGGTTTGATCCTCAGCACCCCACGTACGGACTTCCAACACAAAAAACAACCAATCAACCAAACAAAATAAAAGGCATTTGTCCTGCTCTCCTTCCTACTCAACCAGATATAAGGTCGTCTCCCATAAGCCCTGCCTCCTGCTGCTGCCACACCTGCCCTGCTGCCATTGTGGACTGATCACCTGGGTCCTCACCTCAATAAATCTCTTCCTCCCACTAAAAAAAAAAAAAAGCAATTGTCCTAACTTTATTTCTTTAAAAAAGAAAGAAATAGAACATAGTTCCTGCCTTCAAGGAGCTTGGTCAAAGAAATTTCACAAAATGCCTACCAAGTTGAGAAATATTAAAAATTATTGATGAATTGTATGTAATATGTAAGTATATATGGAATATATGCTAATATCCTAAATTATAGAGAAAATTTAAATTATATTTAGATCATAGCTTTTGAATATGCAAAACTTTATAGTTTTAAAAGAAAGCTCTTGAGAATCTAGTATATATGTGTACTGTATGTCTTATCTTTGCTGTTTATTTCAAGAGACTGGACTAATTTGGCAGTTAATTTTGAGAATTATCACATTATAACAATGCATATCAAAATTTTGTTTTGAATATGTATTTTTGTATATTTTGAATAAAGCAATCTAGAAATTATTGCTTATTTTTAGAGCTAATTTAATATTTTATTCTGTATAAATGAAGAATAATAAGTTGGGAAGGATCTGAAGAGAAAGCTCTTAAAATTCTGTCACCTTTGAGATGAGATTAATTGGTTCAGACATTAAAATATACCTTAGAGTCTTTAAGGAAAGTTAATTCTGTTTAGTTATGTTATTCTGCTGATGGTAGCTATGTAGTTAGCTTTTATGTTGCTGTGACCAAGAACCTGACAGAGAAAACTTAAGGATTAAAGGTTTATTTTGGCTCACAGTTTCAGAGGATATCAGCCATAGTGGTGGTGAAAGGGTGGCTGAAGAGCTCAGGCCAGGGTGGCAGAAGCCTGTAGTAGAAACTCTTCACATCACTGTAGACAAAAACAGAGAGTCCAAAACTGGGGGTCAGGTAACCCTTAAAGGCCCACCACCCCCAGTGACCTTCTTCCATCAGTTAGGTCCCACTTCCAAAAGGCTCTCAGCCTCTCAAAATAGTGCAGGTAGCTGAGAACCAAGCATTCAAACATGAGCCTTGGGGGACATTTTATATATATATATATATATATATATATATATATATATATATATATATATATTTTTTTTTTTTTTTTTTTTTTTTTTTTTTAAGTAGTACTGGGAATTTAACCCAGGGCATTATGCGTGCTAGGTAAGTGCTCTACCACTGAGCTACATCCTCAGACCTGACATTTAATGAATTACATTTAAGAGCAAGATAATCTGCTTGTCAGTTTCTGGATGGCATATGCATTCTATATGCATCTAGAATATATATTTATATTTAAGAGTAAGATACTCATGCTGACTTTCTAGATTGCTAATTTCTGAGTAACTTATATACACCCATATATATGTATCTAGAATATATACTTATGTATGAAAAACTCTTTTTTATATGGTAAATGCAATAGAAGTTTCTCAGTAGTTCAGTTGTGAACTAGACCCATGAAGGTAAAGGTAATCAAACTAAGGGGATATACAGAAAAAAAGTACTAAGGAAGATGTTTATTCTTTAGAGGTTAAAACAAAAGAAAATGGCCTGGTATATAGCTCAGTGGTAGAGCATGTGTGAGGCCCAGGGTTCAATTCCCAGCATCTTTAAAAAAAAAAAAAAAAAAGTAAACAAACATGAAGGAAGTATTCAGTACAAAGGAGACAGTAAAATTTACATTCAGCTAATATTTTGGAGGATATAAGATATTTATTCCAGTATTATCACACAAATGTCAAGCTTGAAATAGTTCACAGTAAGGAATTTTCCATCTGGAGCCTAGGCAACTGAGCAGATTCTTAGGGATGTAAGCTATCAAGTGGATATCAAGGTTCTAGGTGTCTTCATTGGTATAAATTAGAAATGAAACAAGCATATGAGGAATTTCACAGTGGCTATGGAAGGCAGAGAGGAATCCCTGAGGAGATGACAAATTATTAGAAAGAGGCAAAGAACTGGGCATGGTAGTATGCTCTGGTAGTCCCAGGTGCTCAGGAGGCTGAGACAGGGGGATTGCTTGAGCCTATGAGTTCAAGGTCAACCTGGGCAACATCACAAGAGCCCATCTCTTAAAAAAAAGAAGAGAAAGGAAAAGAACAGAAAGGAGAAGAAAGGAAAAAAAAGAAGTAAGGTGTCTTTTCTTACAGAAAAACTTCACTTTTAAAGTTATAAGTAATATCTGTTTTTTCCTCCCAGTGGAAAGCTCATGATGGCATTATTTTAAAAGTAGATTGGAACTCAGTCAATGATCTTATTTTATCTGCTGGTGAAGACTGTAAATATAAGGTATGTAATGTTTAACCTAAACACCTGCTTGAAAGAATAAAATTTAGATAAAAAATGTTGAACATATATGAATACTCTTTCAGTCTTTTACTTTTGCCATGTACTTTAATTCTAATAATTTAGGAAATTATTTTCTAATTTTAAGTAGTATTTTAAAGTTCCAACTGTAAAAACTTTCAGATAGAATTTAATAAGTGGTAACATCTCTACAGCCCCTACTTTTAGTGCCTTAAGTCAGCTCATTTAAATTTTTAAAAAATCAACCCTACTGATTTACTAAACATTGGTCAATATCAGACCAAAATAATTTGTGGAGAATAAGATTTTTCTTTTCTTTGTTACAATAATGGAGGGTTGAACACAGGGTCTCACACATGGGGGGTTATACTCCCAACCCTAAGAATAAGATTTAATGTAACCACAGTTATAGAAACTTTAACTGAAATCAGTTCTTTTAGAGAGATTTGATAGAGCCATGAATGGGTGAAATGAAATTCAAGGAAAATGCTAAACACCTGAAAATTTGACTTCTAAATTTAAAGCACTTAAAATGAGTAACTTTAGTCCAGGGTTTAGTAAAATCTAAAAATTACTATGTTATAAAATATTTTCTATCTGAGATATTTAGGTTTCAAGAAATGCAGCTTTTTTTCTCTTGTATGATAGTAAAAACATTCAGTTGCTAATATTTTAAGGATAGGATTTCTTAATGTTTACTTGATTCCTATTGGAAGACAAACTGATTTCTAATAATGTGGTTATTATAAAAGATTTAAAAAATTTTTTGCTTTTGTAGGTTTGGGATAGTTATGGCCGCCCACTATACAATTCACAACCCCATGAACATCCTATTACTTCAGTTGCCTGGGCTCCAGATGGAGAATTGTTTGCTGTTGGATCATTTCATACTTTACGCTTATGTGATAAAACTGGGGTAAGTTGCAGTGGTGAACAATCACAGATATGCTATTATGAATGTGATATTGCACCACACATATGGTCCTCACTTTCTATTTTATTTTTTGTGGTACTGGGAGACTGAACCCAGGGCCTTGCACATACTTGGCAAGTGCTTTGCCACTGACCTGCACCTCCAGGACTCCTTTCTAAATTTCCTTATCTTGAGGCAGGCTCTTGCTAATTTACACAGGATGCCTCTGTCCTTGAACTTGCTATCCTCCTGCCTCCACCTCCTGATTTGCTGGGACACAGGTGTGTGCACCATGCCTAGCTCTGGTTCTCATTCTTTAAAAGAATGCATTTAACTGGTTCGTTCTGATCTGTGTTCTTAATATGCTGGTTCAATCAACTCCAGATTTATGGGATCAAACAAACTGTCCAAAGTTTGAAGAATCAGCATGTTTCCTATTATTTGTCTTTTTGGAAATTCTTGTTTTGAGCATGATTGTGAAAGATGGTGAAGTAGTTCAAGTATTGAAATTTACGTCCATTCAATATGGAGAATTCAGTTGTAAATTTGTTTTTGCTGTCAGTGTTTCATACAAAATTTTAGTTGCATATTTTTGTAAGGAGTTAATAGTAAATTTTAAAAATGTTCATTTTAAAATCAAAGGATATATTTATCTTTGTTAAGAATTCATAATAAAATGCCCTCCTTCATATAAATTCTGTTTAGAACCTAAGGCAAACAGCTAAGCTTAGTAATATTTATCCATTGTTCTTGCAGAATGAGTTGTTCCACTGAAATGCCTCAAAAGCAACAGCATTGTATAGCAGAAAGTTGATGAGCTGGTTTGTTAGTTAGCTTTCCATCACTGTCATGAAATACCTAAGGAAATCAATTTATAAAGAGAAAAGATTTATTTTGGTGGGTAGTCTGTGATTGATTGTCATCATGCTGGCAGTGTGCGTCAGAGCAAAACCACTCACCTCATCACTCAAGAAACAAAAGAGAAAGGACTAGTTGGGATTGCACAATGCCTGCCATGGGCATGCCTCCAGCGACCTAAAGATTTCCCTCCCACCTTCTAAGCCCTACCTTCTAAGGTTCCACCACCACCCAACAGTGGCATTCTAGGCACTACGCCTTCAACAGATTTAAGATCTGTACCGGGGGTGGTTCTGAACCAATACTGGTAACTGCCTACTTAACTAAAAGATGTAAATAGGAACCAGAGTCTCATCTAAGCTTTGATAGGGTCTTTTTTGACTAAGAAGAAAAAAATTCCAATTTTATGATGAAAGTTAATGGGAAAACTGTGTTAACATGAAACAACAGAGCTGGAGTAATATTCCTATAGAAAATGTAACAATTTTTGCTTTTTCAAATACTCCTTCCTGTCCTCAATATAATTATATATTTTCATATTAAATGCATTCAAACCAAAACCTAATCTATTATTAACAGCCTCCAGAATGTTCAAGGTTTTTCTTCCTACTGGAGATATTTCTTGAAAAACATTAAAAAAAATGCTAGCTGGAAATGGTGGCATGCATAGTCGCAGCAAGTCTCCTGGGGAGGCTCAGGCAGGAGGATTGCTTGAGTTCAGGTGTTCAATGATAGCCTGAAAAATACAGCATAGTGAGACCCGTCTCCAAAACAGACAAACAAGAATAACAAAACCTGCTTACAAAAATCACATTTTTCTAGGCTTAATACTTTCACAGGTTACTGAAAGTTTAAACCAAGTTCTTTAAAGCTCATATCCAATTTCTGTCAAGGAAAACAAGGAGAGAATTTTTAGGGATGTTGTTCAGTAGGAGAGTGCTTAAATAGCATATGTGAGGCCCTAAACTCAACATCCAGCACTCCAAAAAGAAAAAAAGTTTCTAATGTTGATTTAGAAACGTTACACTAAAATAAGTTTGTGAACAGCTCTGAAACACTAGAAATTTGACAAATTCGTTGAAAATGCTTGAGTATAGCTCATTCCTGCAGATTAGATTCTTACAATAGTTAACAGTGAAATGCTGAGGAAATAAATCCCTTTATTTATACCCTGTCAGTGGGAATGTGCATTAATACAACTTTTGTTTTTGTTTTTGTTTTTGGTGTTGAGGATTGAACCCGGGGCCTTAAGCACTCTAAGCACACATTCTACCATTGGGCTTTATACCCCATACCAATTCAACCTTTTTAGAGATCAGTTTGGTAATACACATCCCAGATGTCAAGTGTATTTTTCCCTTGACTTCTGGATGTGTAGTATTAAACTGATCTTCAAAAAAGATACAACATACATGGCCAGGGCTAGACACTTGTTCAGAAAACACCAGAGAGGATGCTAACCTTCTATCACTGGCAGATCTTTGGACTGTGCACAACAGCAGGTGACAGCTAAGACAGAGCTGGAGGTGGCCAGGCTAGTGAGTCACCCCCTGGTCAGAGTCAGTTGACAAAGAGTGAAAGAGTATTGTTTTGCTTTTTTTTTTTTTTTTTGGCTCTGTCAAGTCACTGAATAACTGCTAAGATAACAGAATGGAGACTTCAGTGACCACACATAATAGGAATAGTCTTTGCAAAAATAGTCTGATAAACAGATGACTGTAACCCTCAATAGGCAACACACAAGGTTGGAGGATGGAATCTGATTTCCAGAGTTACCACATTATGATGTTAATAATATCCAATTTTCAAGAGAAAATTACAAGGCATACTAAGAAGCAGGAACTGTAACCCATTCACAGAGGAAGAAAAGAAGTTGGCAGAAACAATCCCTGTTGAACAGCATTGGACTTATCTATGCAATCAATCCCAAACTTTAAATCAGTCATCTTAAATCTGCTCAAAGAGCTAAAGGAAAAGAGGTGAATAAAATGTGAACAAATAGAAAATACCAAAAGAGAAAGAAATTATTTTAAAAGAAACCTAATAGAAATTTTGGAACTTTAAAAAGAATGAGCAAATGATGAAAGAAATATAAGTATCGCAGAACCTCCAAACACATTCAGTCTCTTCAGTAATACGTGTCATGGAACTAAACACAATGAAGCAGTTCCTCATTCACCTGAAAACGTGAAAATGAACCCCCTTATAGAGCATTGATGGGAACATTAGTTGGTATAGTTTTTCTCAAGTATAATTTGACAAAGCCTATTCAAAGTCTAAAACTTTAGACATAGTGTGTTGTACCCTCAAGTAATTAAAAAATGCATCATGTATTCATTTGTTCATTTATTTTCATACTTGTTACTTTCTTCATAAATATGGATTGAGTATCTTATATGACAGGCATTTGTCCTAGTTATTAAAGAAACATCAGTAAGAAAAATAAGTTGAGCTTGACGCGGTGGCGCACGCCTATAATCCCAGCAACTCAGGAGGCAGAGGCAGGAGGATCGAAAGTTCAACACCAGAGCCAGTCTGCATAATTTAGTGAGTCTCCAAAAGTAAAAAAATGGGCTGGGGTGCTGCTCAGTGGTACAGCACTTGCAAAGCATGCAAGCGCGAGGCCATGGGTTCAACCCCCAGTACCACACACACACCAAAAAAAAAAAGAAAAGAAATTGAGGCAAGTGTGGTCATGAACACCTATAATCCCAGCAAGTCAGGACGCGGAGGCAAGAGGATCACAAGTTCAATGCCATAGGCAGCCAATGTAACTGAATGAGACCCTGTCTCAAGATTAAAAAAATACAAAATGGGGTGGGGGTGCAGCTCAGGGATAGAGTGTTTGTAAAATATGTGCAAGGTCCTGGGTTTAACCTCCCTCCACCAGTACTGGGGAAAATAAAAAGGAAATCCTCTGTTCTGAAGAGTTTTTATTCCAGCAGACAAAAGACCATAAACAAATGAATACATAATATGTTAAATGGTAATGAGTGCTATAAGAAGTTAAGCTGGGAAAGAGAGATAGCATTATTTTAGGTGAGGTGATCAGGGAATATCAAACTACTATACCAAATACTTACTGAGTAGTAAGTAAAATAGTAAGTAAAATAAATTATGATACAAGTGAATTACTTATAGAATAAAAATTAGAACCATAGTACCATATTTTCTCCTATATTTCATAATAAATTTTTTTTATTTTTTATTTTTAAGAAATGCATGATTCAAATATGTTAGGCACAAATGTCCAAATTAACATAGTTATAAGTAAATAAGTAAATAAATATATTAATGAATTATATTAAGCAGACTAGAATTCAAGGGGAAAGATCTGAATACATAAGATCCCTTTGGCTTCTTTTTAGTTAACTGACGTTGCTTTTACTTATCAGCAGGTGGTGCTATTGCTTTGTAAAAGAGAACTTTTGTGATCTCATTTTCTTTTTAAATATTTAGTCATCCCAAGCCTTCCCTCTGAAGCTGGGTGTGTGTCACATGCCTGTAATCGCAGCACCTGGGAGGCTGAGGCAGGAAGATCAACCTGAGTTGAGGGCAGCCTGGTCTACATAGTGTGTTCCAAGCCAGCCTCAGCTACATAGCAAGACCTTTGTCTCAAAAAAACCACAAAAAATTAAAACAAACAAACAAAAAGACTTCCCTCTGTTCATTCATTCATCCATTCAATTAAAATAATTGTAATAATCCCTCACCTATAGTAAACTGGTCTCACTGCTATATGTAACTTTTCATTGTCCATGACACATAATTTAGGACAATCTGTAATTTGTTAGTTACATGTCACAGAGAATATATGAGCGAATATTCTTAAAAATCAATTAGTGTGCCTTAAAGAAATGTAAGAAAGTTTACATCTATTTTCTGTTTGACTTAAACTTAACTTGAGCATATATATAATTTTTATGAATTGAATTTATCAAACTAGGCCAAATATGCTTTTGAAGATTCTTCCAATGTAATATATAGGAATAATAAAGAGAAGGATAAGGCTGGCCTTGAGGAGGTATTTAAAAAAGTCATTACAGTCGTTTTTTAGTTTAAATAGGCACTGCCCTGTTGGGAAATAACTCGCACGCATCAGTAACTTGAGAGAGTACAGAAGGAAAAAATCTATTCTCTCAAAGGGGTGTTATCATCCTTTGATAGGTCAACAATTTGTAGAAACGTTCTCAACTGATGTTCTTTATATTGTGCTGTTTAATATAGTTCCTTATTTTTATTTTTCAATTAAATTTAATTAAAAAAATGTTTTTTCTTTTTTGCAGTGCCGGGGGTTAAACCTAGGGCCTCACACTTGCATGCTTTGCAAGTGCTGTACCACTGAGATGCACCCCCAGCCCATTTTTTTTACTTTTTGAGACAGGGTCTCGCTAAGTATGCAGGCTGCCTCTGGTCTCAAACTTGCGATCCTCCTGCCTCTGCCTCCCGAGTTGCTGGGACTACAGGTGTGTGCCACCATGCCCTAAAATTTTACTTTAATATGAGTAGCACTGACATATTTGTAGAACTCTGAAGCCAAGATCCTAGTGGTGAATTTACAAAGTTGAGGGCCTTCGGTTCAAGGCTTCTTCTGGGCCTTTATGTTCCTTATCTACAAAATAAAGTATCAAGGCTAAACGATCAACTCTCTTTTTTCAGTTTCACAGTTTTCTGATGCCTTTCCATGAGCATTGGGCATCCTACCTACTTCCTTTTGTGAATATTAGTTGTTGTTCATCTGTTTGTTTTTGTTTTTGTTTTGTTTTGTTTTGTTATCAGAAGAAGCATGCCATGCCAGAAGTGGGAAAATCTCAAATGGTGCTGGAGAAATGTAGTTGATCCTATGACTTCAAACTTCCTCTAAATTTTATTGTAGTTAGATTAAGTAGAAGAAACCATTAATCAAAACAGGGAATTAGTTATAAGGATACAGGGATATATTCCAGAAGCCAGGGAAAGCAGGTAGCTAGGCCTTAGGAACCAAGAAGTACAGCGCTGGGAGAACACTAGAAGTATTTCCTTTGTTTCTTGCTTCTGTATGATTATCCAGGTCCTTTTTCTTTCCCGATGGACTGACCTATTTATCCCCCCACAGTTTACATGTTGCAAAGTGACCTCAGGTGTACACATCCTCTATTGAAGAGAGTAAAAATTCTATGTCCTCATTTCAAATGGCTCCAGGGGAGGGATCACTAGCCCAGCCCAGGTTGAGCATTCATAACTGGTCTAATCAGATATGTTTAGACATGTTGAGGCAGGTAGTAAAAATAGGGCTGCTACAACTCTAACATAGTAATTATATGGCTTGTTGGTGAGGGTCAAGTATTAGTAAATGTGGGAGGCGGCAATAGGCAGCCAAACTAGTAGGTTGCCATTTGTATTTTAAAGCCATTTTAGGCAAATTTCCCCAAAGTTTTAGTTTAGTCTTTTGAGTGATTTCCTTTTTTATTTCTTTTTAATTTTTTTGTGGTACCTGAGAATTGAACTTGGGCCTCACACATACTTTGCTCTACCACTGGGCTGCACCTCCCAGCCCGCCTCTTATTTTTTTATTTTGAGACAAGGTCTTGCTAAATTACGCAGTCTGCCTCTTGCCTCGAACTTGTGATCCTCCTGCCTTAGCCTCCTAAATTGCTGGGATTAGAAGTGTGGACCACCACTTCTGACTCAATTTTCTTTTTTACATGAATAAATTTTCAGCTTTGTGATGAAGGACAATGAGAAAGAGTTACATTTTCATATGTGATATAAAACTAACCTTGCTCTAAGCCATAAAATACAATAAATAA
Organism: Pedetes capensis; assembly: GCA_007922755.1. Taxonomy (NCBI): domain Eukaryota; kingdom Metazoa; phylum Chordata; class Mammalia; order Rodentia; family Pedetidae; genus Pedetes; species Pedetes capensis. Next base: position 9,316 of record VMDO01019492.1, on the reverse strand, counting down.
ATAAGGGATTGTTTTCAGCTGTCCAGAACTGAGAAACTCAGCAAGTAGTACAAAATTAGATATCTGTGACAGAATTTATTTTTACTCTTTTAAATATCAATACCTAACATGTGTGGGTGTTCTAGAAATGTGGATTTTAGTGAGTTAATGTATGGACAAAATATATTGCTTTCATTTTCAAAGAGTTATATTAGTGCAAGATTTTGATTAGTTCATTAATGATGTTGATCCTTTCAGTAAGTTTGGTGGTTTTGGAGAAAGCTACTCTTGTTTTGTTTTGTTTTATGTTTTGAGACAGTGTCCCACTATGTAGCCTAGTCTGGTCTTGAACTCATAATCCTCTTGCCTGAGCCTCCTGAGTACTGGGATTACAGGTGTGTGCCACCAGTGAAAGCTAGTTTTGAAATATCAAAATCTCTGGCTGTTAATTTGTTCTTTTTATATTTTTATTTTTTATTTTAAAAGTCTTTTTTTGGTTAAAAGTATGATTGAACTCTGGGAAAGAAGGCTACCTCAGGACACAGGCTTATTCATTCATGCATCCATTGAACAAGTATTCACGCATGATTCTTTGGCTATTTGGAGAATATCTGTGTCTGTCTTCCAAAACTATTTTACTCACTATTTAGAGTACTGATATATAAGTAGATGATTAATCACCTAATTATTTAATAGTAAAGGTTATAATTATTATGAGAGAACAGAAGAAAAATGAACAATGATGAAATTTCAGATATCCCTGTACTTATTTTTGATGTGACTAAATTGATTTAACTCTCCTGTGATTAACTTAAAAATCAGATATCCAATCACTATTCACATTTACACCTTTAATAATTAATAATTGAATGGAAATAATCAAGAACTTATCCTGCTTTTGATACACGGACTATACTCTAGAATAAACAAATAGCTGGTGAGACATATAGTTTTATAGAACTGTTGCCTGTCAGCTTGTCGTGCTGTGGGGGCTCGTGTGTTGCTGTGATGTTGAAAGCTACGCCTTTGGCATTTCAGGTACTAGTGGCACCACCCATGGGAGACTGGTTTCAGCTGAGCTTCCGGACTAAGACAGACTAGGGAGAAGGATCCAGCAGCCCACTCCCAAAACAATTAGCCATTGAAACCCTATGAGTAGCAGAGAAGCACTGTCAAATACAGTGCTGGAAATTCAACCTCCCAGGCTGGAAGGCATTCAAGAAACAACTGGGGAAGAGTTTCCTCCTCAAAGCACTTGTTAGGTGCCATTGAGTTGGGTCCGACTCATAATGACCCTGTGTACATCAGAATGACACATTACTAGACACTGTGCCATCCCTCATACTATGTTAGTGCTTCTCTGCTATTCATAGAGTTTTCCATGGCTGATTGTTTCAAGATTGTTTTGGGAGTGGGGTGCCAGGTCCTTCTCCTATTTTTGTGATGCTGTTGATCAAACCTAGGGCTTTGGAGCATGCAGAGCAAGCACTGTACCAACTGAGCTAAACCCCAGAGCTCAAAGTAGAGTTGACCTTAGCAATGGGAGTGGATTAAAGCCCCTCGGACCTCCTTTTGCTAATGTGGCATGACCCAAAAGAAATACAGTGGCAGCAACATTGACTTCAAACATAAAAAGATTATGTACATGGCACAGCATTGAGTAACGTTTTATTCTCATGTCCATAGGGTCATTATGAGTTGGATCCACCTTGAGAGCACTCAACCACAAGAAATTATAGATAGAGAAAAAATGATTAGGCTACCAGCACTGGGGAGGCTAAGGTAACAGGGCCACGAATTCAATCCAGTCTGGGTTACATTGTGAGTTCTAGACCAACCTGGCCCACAGAGGGAGACCATTTCAGAAGAAAAAGAGAAGCCCTTGAAGATTATACCTGGTGCCCGGTCCCTTCTCTCTGTATCCTGTTTGCCAGGAGATAAGTAGCCTCTGCCACATATGCCCACTGCCAGGATGATCTGCCTCACCACGGGCCCAAAATCAACAGAGCCAAGGACCATGAATTGAAACCTGAAACCATGAGCCAAAATAACTCCTTTCTCCCTTAAGTTGCTCTTCTCACATATTTGGCCACAGTGACCTCTAGGTCCCTAGAAGTACTATTACAATGGATTACTGGGCCCCACATCAAGGTGTCTGATTGAGGGAACGTGGGATGGTTTGGTTTGGGATATGAAGTATCCCTCCCAAAGGTTCATGTGTTGAAGGCTTGGTCCCCAGCTGGTGGCACTATTGAGATGCTTGGTCCCCAGCATGATGGATTAAGATTAATGACTTCATAGCTGACTGGCCTACTAGGAGTTAGGCCCTAATTGGAGGAAGGAAGTAGGCCACTGGGGGTGTGACTTCGCAGGACACAGCTTGCCCTCTGCCCGTACTCTCTCTAGCAGTCCTTTCTGGCTGCCATGAGGTAAGCAGCTCCACCATGCCTTCCTTCCATGATGTTTCTGCCCTGCCACAGGTCTAAAAGCCCATCGTGGACTGAAAACATGAGCCAAAATAATACTTTCTTCCCTTAAGTTGCTTCTCTCAGGCTTTGGTCCCAAGGGGGAAAAAAGTGACTAACACATCCCTGAACCCCAATAAAAGCTTCCTCCTACAGGACCCACTCACTCTTTCTTATGGGTAAACGGGGGGATTCATTTTCTAAGTGTGGTCCCAGTCCAGTAACTTCAGCATCATTTGGGAACTTGTTAAAAATGGAGATTATTTGGCTCCATCCCACATTCCCTCAATCAGACACCTTGATGTGGGGCCCAGTAATCCATTGTAATAGTACTTCTAGGGACCTAGAGGTCACTGTGGCCAAATATGTGAGAAGAGCAACTTAAGGGAGAAAGGAGTTATTTTGGCTCATGGTTTCAGGTTTCAATTCATGGTCCTTGGCTCTGTTGATTTTGGACCCGTGGTGAGGCAGATCATCCTGGCAGTGGGCGTATGTGGCAGAGGCTACTTATCTCCTGGCAAACAGGATACAGAGAGGAAGGGACCGGGCACCAGGTATAATCTTCAAGGGCATCTCTTCAATTATTTCCTCCAGGTAGGCCCCACCTCCTAAAATTCCTGTTACCTCTTAAAATAGAGGTACCAACTGGGGACCAACTATTCAACACATAAGCCTGTGGGGGACATTTCATGTTCAAACCATAGCACTCCACCCCTTACCCCCAGAGCCTCATGGCCATCTCATAATGCAAAATGTATTTGTTCCATCTCCAAGAATCCTCAAAGTCTTAACAGTTCCAACATTGTTCAAAGGTCTAAGTCCAAAGTCTGTTCTGAGGTTCAAGGCAAACTCTTAACTGTTAGCTTCAGTAAGCTCAAAAAGAAAGTTATATACTTCTAAATGTAATAACAGAGCATAAACATTCTCATTCCAACAGAGAAGATTAGGAGAATAGCAAGGAAGGATAGGACCAAAGCAAGACTGAAACCCAACAGGGCAAACACTAAATCCTGTAGCTCCACATCTGGAATTTGGGGCACATGGTGTTGTGATGTGAGCTCCTATGGGATTGGCCAGCCCTGCCCTTGTAGCCTTGCTGTTTGCAGCCCATCTGGCCTTTCTCTTGGGCTGGCTGCACTTGTTGCCTGTGGGCATTCTCAGCAGACATTCCATTTCCTGACATCTCCAACATCCTAGGTTCTTCATTTAAGCTTTAACTTTGCCATCACAGCTTGTTGCATTACCCTCTCATTGATAGTAGGCAGGGATTCTAACTTTGTCACACATTGCCTGGCCTCCCAGGCCTTCCTCTGAAATCTGGGTAAAGCCTCCAAGACTTTGTAATTCTTGTATTTTGCATGCCTGCAAAACCAGCCTCACGAGGGACAATACCATGGTCTGCTGCCAGCCGATGCAGTAGTTGGGCTTTCACTTGGGCCATGGGTGCAGCAGTCTCTGAGTGCCTGGATGGCTAAGCACAGTGAAACCAATCCTGGGGAAACAACTTCCTAGGCAGGCCTGGGTGAGCAGGGTACCCCGGAGGATATCTCTCTTCAAGGAAAACTCTTTCAAATGAATTTTCTCCTTCATACCTTTGATCCTATGATGGATGGGCTCTGACCAATTCCTGAGATGCCTTCAAAGCATCTTTCCTATTGTCCTGGTACAAGATACTTGGCTTCTTTTTAATTGTGCTAACCTCATCAGAAACCATGTCTTCCTTAGTCCCGACTTTACACTGGCTTTTCTGACCAACTGCAGTTTTTTCCAAATCTTTCTGCTCTGCTTTTTGCTCCTAATTCTCATGGTAAACCTTGCTAAGGTGGGCACCATGGCACACTCCTGTAATCCCAGCAACTTGGGAGGCTGAGGCAAGAGAATCCTAAGTTCATGGCCAAGACGGCCTTCTTGCCTTAACTAGACCCTGTCTCAGGATAACAACAACAACAAAAATAATTAGAGGGCTTGGGGTGCAGATTAGTGGTAGAGCACTTACCTAGGCTGTATAAGGCCTTGGGTACAATGCCCCAGTACTTAAAAACATAATCCTGGCTAAAAGCATCCAGCAAAACCCATGCCATAGCCTGAATTCTGGTCTATCCTAAAAATTTCTTCCACCAGATTAATTAGTTCATCACCTTTTAACTCAGCATGCCACATAGTCTTAGGGCGTGAACGAAATATACAAGTTCTTTGTCAGAATACAACTCACATAACCCCATTGTCTAATTCACAATAGAGTCCTCATTCCCATCTGAAATCCTGTGTGGCTGGTTTTCACTGTCCATAGACCTTTTGGCGTGCTAGTCTTCTGAGCTCCTCTCAGAATTGCCTTTTAAGCTGTGCTTATAGCACTCTAGGGATTCTTTAGCCCACATCTCCAAATTCTTCCTTCAAACCAGTTGCAAAGGCTTAAGAGCCATATGGTCAGGTTTAGTCACAGTAACAACCCCACTTCTCTGGTACAAGTTTTTTGTATTCATTACTTTTGCATTGCTATGACCACATACCCCAGAGAAGCAACTTAAAGGAGGAAGGATTCATTTTGGGCTCATTTTCAGAGGTTTCAGCCTACACTCCTTGGCTCTGTTGACTCCAGGCCCATGGTGAGGAAGGACATTGTGGCAGTGGGAGTATCTGGCAGAGGCAGACAGGAAGCAGAGAGAAGAAGGGATCAGAGTCCAGGTATCATCTTCAAAGGCACACCCAAAGGACCTCCTTCCTCCTGTTAGGCCCCACTTGGCTAATGTATCTGTCCCCTCCTTTCATGGCTTGAATCTAACACATGACCCCAGAGGTCATGTGTTTGAATGTTTAGTCCCAGCAAATGTTTGTTACTGTCCTGGGAAGCTGTGGAATTTTAGGAGGCATATACGAGCGTTGCAGAAGTGGTTCCCTGGGAGCAGGCCTTTAGAAGTTTTACCTGGACCCACAGTTTCAGTAGCTCTCTGTTCCTGATCTGCCAAGATGGTAGGTCATCTGCTGCTGCCGCTTGCCCCACCACCATACGCCTGCTGTGCTCTGTGAACGGAAATCCTCTGTGAGTTCCCAGTAAATCATTCCTCCCATAAGTTTCAGTAGGTTTCTTTGCCACAGTGATACATAAACTAACACATTTCCCAAAAAAGAGCAACCAACTGGGGAGCAAGCATGCAATATATGAGCCTGTGGGGGACATCTCCTATTCAAAACCTAACAGTACCTCTAAAGTACACTAAACTTTGAGAACCAGCGCTTTATGTAATTGTTCATATTTTACTTTATATTTGAAATTCTAACAAAAAGTAAAGTGAAAAAGAAAAAAGGCTGATAAATGTAAGAAGCCAGAGTTACACATAACTAGGAGAAGATGGTTTAGAGGCAAAGACAAGGTCATGTAATTTTCTCAAAAGTTAGCAGATGAATTGGCAAAGTACCATCATAGAATCAGCAGCTATTAATAGTCTTAGTCCAAATCACAGATTTTGCTTTTTTCTTGAAACAGTGTTTCTTTGGTAATATCACCTAGATAGTTTTCAAAAACATACCTAGATTCTACCTCAACATATTGTGGATTTAATTGGTTGGATTAGGGTCTGGATTTTTTGTTTTTCAAAAAAAGCTTCCAAGACAATGTTAATGTAGAGCCAGCATTGAGAACCAGTGTCCTAACTTCATGTGTTGTTGGATACTGTCAAGTCGGCTCTGACTCATAGCTACCCTGTATACAACAGAACAGAACACTATCCAACACTGTGCCATGCACATGATCTTTTTATGTTTGAGCTCATTGTTGCCACTACTGTGTCTATTCTCATTTTGAGTCATGCCACATCGGCCAAAGGAGGTCCCAGGGGCTTTACTGTCATTCCTGTCATTAAGGTTGATCTACTTTGAGGAAGCAACTCCTACTAGTTGTTTCTTGAATGCCTTCCAATCTGGGGGGCTTATTTTCTGGCACTGTATTTGTCAGTGTTTTTCAGCTACTCATAGGGTTTTCAATGGCTAATTATTTCTGGAGTAGGTTTCCAGGTCTTTCTCCATAGTCCGTCTAGTATGGAAGCTCAGCTGAAACCTGTTTGCTATGGGTGGCCCTGCTGGTATCTGAAATACTGGTGTCATAGCTTTCAGCATACCTGCAGCTGTAGCCCTGTGGCATCTGATCCATTCAGATCTCTGAAGCTAAGCAGGGTCGGGCCTGATTAGTACTTGGATGGGAGACCACCTGGGAATACCAGGTTCTGTAGGCTTGGGAGATGGACCTGGCAACCCACTCCCAAAAATCAATCTGCCATTGAAAACTCTACGAACAGCAGAGGAGCACTGACAATAACGTTTCACCTCTTGTACATAGGATCGGTATGAGTCGGATACAGACTCGATGGCTCCTAACAACAGCAACAACAAGCTTTCAGCATCATAGCAACACACAATCCCCCACAATATGACAAACTGACAAACATATGGGGTAACTTCCTATATATAAGAAGGTATCTCAAGAGCTCCTTAAAAGGTTCCTGTCCCTCATCCCTAGAGAGTCATATTTAATAGCTTGGGGTAGGGCCCATGAATTTGCATTTCTGATAAGCTTGCAGGTAATATAGAAGCTGTTTGTCTCAGTGCCCTTTGAGTAATATTATAACAAAGTAAAAGATAGTCTGGTTACAGAGATCAGCATAACTGAGAGTGTCGGGGAGAAAAAGTAGTATCTTCCTATCTTAGTTTTATGGCTGAGGACCCTATAACAAAAGGCAAATTAACAAAAAAATCATACTGTTTGATATAAGCTTTATACAACATGAAAGCCTTCAGAAATGAAGACACCCCTTGCCCAAGAAATAGGGAAATCTGTCAGATTTTTTGTTTATTTGCTTAGATTTGATGGTGAGTAGACAGTCATGGAAAAGTATGATTGGACAAAGCGAGTATGATGACATGGTAATAAACTGGGGGAAATTGAGTATACTACTCTGTTTGCTGTTGCTGATAACACAATACCACAGACTGGCTAAGTTGCAAAGGAAAGAGGTTTATATGAGGTTGTGGTTCTGGAGGTACAAGTTCTAGGCACCATATCTGGTAAAGGTCTTATAGGCAGAGACCTGAGTTGAGAAAGGGTAACATATGGCAAGAGACAGAGCAAACATGTATGCGTGTGTCTGATTTTTCTCCCTCTGATAAAGCTACTAGGATTCAATCATGGGGGCGCTACTCTAATGACCTTTTCTAACCACCTCCCTGTGGCCTTATCTCTAAACTTCATAGTTAGATTCATACCTCCTCATAGGAAGCCTAAGGGAACCGCCAAAACATTCATATCATGGTACTTAGCAAAACTTTCTGTGTGTTCCTGTTTTGGGGGATAAGGATGTTTATTTCCTTCTGTATTGGGAGGGTATCTGTCCATTGAGGGTCTTCTTACCCTCAAAGAAAATGATGGGGGTGGGGATCAGAGAGTGACCTTCCTGCTTCTGTTGTGCCAAGGTGCTGTATTTTAGGTTCTGAATCCCATCATGAGAGACAGTTAAAACTTTGTCTTATGTGTTCTCACTGCCACTATCACTAAATAACGCCTAGGGAGTCTGCTTCATTCCTTCTTAGAGAGTAGTAATACAAATATAAACCTTACGTATTTGGGGAAGAGATGAGACTTAGGGTGTTAAGTCTCTTTAAAAGCACAGATAAGCTGGGCACTATTTTGTACATCTGTAATCCCAGCAACTGGGAAGGCTGAAGCAGGATTTTGAGTTCAAGGTCAGGGCAATCTGGTCAATTTAGTGAGACCCTGTCTCAAAATAAAAAATAAAAAGGGAGTTAGTGGTACAACTTAGTGACAGAGCACTTGCCTAGCATGCTGTGAGACCCTGGGTTCAACCTCCAATACTGAAAAAAAAATACCCACAAATAATAAGTAGATCTTTTCAATCCACCAATAAAAATTATTCAGTTTACTGATTGGAGAAAATAAAACCCTGTCTCCCCAAAATTGGTAGTTATTGTAAGACTGTTTCTCAGTTGGTTTTGCCTATATATTTTTAAATTACTAGAATAATCTAAAACAGAGAAATCACTTGTTTTTAATTTGAAATTCTTGCATTTAAATTGATTTTTAAACTATAATTTAAAAATTTGAATGTAAATTTAAATTCACTATCATGACACTTTTATATTCTTTGAAAGTTGTTTTAGGATAACTTGCACGTTACAAATTTAATATTTGTTGGTTCATGTGGACCGTGTAAGAAATCTAGGGAGTATAAAATGGTGGTATTATCTAAATATTTCCTCTTATTTTTTTTTAGTTGAGATCATGCAGCCATAAGTTCCTAAATACATTTTTCTTTCTTTCTTTTTATGTGTTGATTTTGTTTTGTTTTATTTTGTTTTGTGGCAGAGTCTCCATAAGTAGCCAGGCTGGCCTAGAACTTTCGGTCCTCCTGCCTTAGCCTCCCTAGTGCTGGGATTACAGGCATGAACCACCATCCTTGGCTCTTAGATAAGTATTTTGTGTTTAATTTTAGTAAACATTTAATCCTGAGTGGTTAGGTTCTATGTTTTAAAAACATTTTAAAAGTGAATTTTTTAAAAATATGAATCTATTTTTAAAAATACAATTTAAAATAAGATTTCTATTCATTTATACATGAGAATAGATTTAGAATAAAAGAAAGATGCGCATGAGCCTGATACAAACCAACTAGTACTGTATATTAATAAATCAAGTTGCATTTGTCTATATCAATCACTTTTAATCTTTATGTAAAATAGTCCCATAGTATTTCCTAATTCTTGTTTGTCAAATATAAATGAATTCATTTCTTTTTAGTGCTAGAAGCAAATTATTTTTATCTTTGAAATTCCTAGTGTTCGTTTACTTTTAAAAAGATGGCTTT